>JAOWBW010000296.1:876124-1023922 GCA_026119855.1 Campanula takesimana | reverse complement strand
GGCTAATGGTCATGATTCTGTTTCTATTCCTTCTGAAAGTAGGATCCCCGACTCCAATAAACATGTTCCACCAAAATCGCAATCCTTGATGGTATTCCTGGGATCGTAAACCCTAATCCTTGGGTTCTCACCCCAAATTCCAAATCTTTTGCAGATTTATTTTCTCAAACAAATCTTTCACGATCTGGCGCATATGTTCCTACCTCAATTTCCGACTGGGCATCCATAAGGGGTACTACCTCCTATCAAATTAACCAAAGATATGATAGCAGCTTTTGCAAAGCCCTTTTGCTTTCACCCTTGTCGGTAAATTTATGCATGGCAAGCCGTCTATGGAAGATGCCCGAATCAGTTTTTGCTAAATTCCATCTTAAGGGAATTTCAAATTAGGTCACCTTAACTCTCGTCACATCTTAATCCAGCTCTCAAATGAGGAAGATTATCAGAGGTTGTTCATGAAGGATGTTTGGTATGTGGCACGGTATACTATGAGGAGGACGTGGCCTGGTCACCGAATGGAGGCCCGAACAAGAGTCTTCCATCGTCCCGGTGTTACCCGTTCACTTATTTAATAATCGTTTTTGTTCTCGTTGGCTAAGATGATTGGTACGCCTCTTTCTCTTGATAAGGCAACCGCTGAATTATCTAGGCCAAGCATGCTAAGATTTTGGTTCAAGTTGATGTTCTTAAGAAGCTTCCTTATGAGGTTTTTGTTGATTGTGGAGATGCTATGCCTAGCTTTTACCAGAAAGTTGAATATGATAACATTCCAAAATATTGCAAACATTGCTTTATGTTTGGTCATGATCTTTCCTCATGTAGAAAAGCTAATCCAGCCTTGGCAACTCAAAAGCATTCTCAGAATGATAAGGGGGCTGGAAAAGATGTTTTTATAAAAAATAAAGATGGCACTGACAAGAATATTGCTGTTGTTGAAAAAAAAGATAAGGAAGCCGTGATTATTGGGGAGCCTTCTAAGACCAAACCAGTAGATGAGGTTCCTCGGACTGCTAGGCGAGGTCTGGTTCTTCCTAAGGCTGTAAATGATGCTCTATCAAAAAAAAGATTGGATAATGTTGTCTCTTTGGAGATGGCTAAGGTTAATATCCCTCCTATACAAGATGTTATTAAGCTTTGTTCCGCTATTGGTGATGATATGGCTACCCTTCCAAATATCTTAACCCCGAAGTCCAAGTCAATTGGTAAAATGGAGGGATCCTTAAATCTGTCTCCAAGGGCTCCTTGGGTAACTTCTCATGAATATGTTTGTTTTCTTCACTAGGAATTTAAAGCTAATAGTGCTTCCAAGAAACAGGTTGATGATGAAGGGTTTACCTTGGTCTCTAATAGGAAGAAAAGGGCTGCTAATACATCTACACAGGGCCTTCACAGCCCTAATCAATTCTCCACATAGTTGAGGTACTCCCTCCTTTTGGTTTCTTTGGTGTTCTTTCCTTTATTTTCTATTTTTTTGTGGATCAATGGTGTCGTTCATTAGTTGGAATGCGCGTGGTATAGTTGGAATGCGCGTGGTATCGCTAACGGTGCTACGGTGAGAAGATTAAAGCGTTTATTTTGCTCATATAATGTTTCATTGTCTGCTATTTATGAGACTAAAATCAGTGGCATGAATATAGACTCTTATGCTCGAAAACTTGGGTGTGAAGGGGGAATTGTAAATATGAGCAATAGGGTTTGGATTTTCTGGAAACATGGTATAACTTGTACGGTAATCAATGATTCAGTTCAAGCTATAACTGTTCAAATTTCCCATCCTTTATGGCATGAGAATGTGTGGGTTTCTTTTGTTCATGCAAATTGTACCAGGTTATCAAGAATATCTTTATGGGAGGAGCTTATGCATATTAGTGAGGTCAAATATCCGTGGATGGTTGTGGGAGATTTTAATGTGGTTCTTGAACAATCGGAGAAAATTGGAGGCAAACCTTTTCATGTTACGGCTGCTACGGATTTTTCTGATACGATTCAATTTGCTAATCTTATGGATGCGGGTTATTCTGGAAATATGGCTACATGGACTAATAAAAGAAGGGGTAGAAGGGCTATTTTTCAGCGGATTGATAGGGCGTTATATAATGAATAATAGCTCAATCTATTTCACTCCACCCATGTTTCTCATCTCGCTCGGCTTTGTTCAGATCATGCTCCTTTACTCATCAATGTTCAAGTTGCACCACCAATATCAAAGGCTCTTTCCGTTTTCTAAATATTTGGCTTAAACATCATGGTTTCGTTGACTTGGTTAGAAATTCTTGGCTTGATCCTATGGATGGTAGGCCCATGGTGTGGTTTGCTAAGAAACTTGGGCGGCTTCGAAAAGCTTTAATTGGCTGGAATAAACACACTTTTGGAAGGGTTGAACAACAAATAAAGATCGCTGAAGACGAGGTTCTGGCTTGTGAGGTTCAACTCCAACAAACTGGTGATGATGATGTTGGGTTTCGTTGTCACATGCGCAGCGGAATAAAGCATTTAAAATTTTAATGAAACCCAAAGCCATAGATCCATTCATGTGGTTAAGTCAAATACATATAAGATGAATATCAGAAAAACTAACCCTTGATGATTTTGATTTCTAGCTTTTGAATTTGGTGGTGTTTTTGAAACTTGATCAAGAACGCGAACCTTGAAGATGATGAGCTTCACCCTCTAGCGGTATCCACACCACGAACGAATATCAAGCAACTTCTTGATCTTGGTTGCTAGACCGAATTGTGAAACACACTTTCACAATTGCAAGAACTATATGGAATTATGAATATTCTTGTTCTTCACTTTTGGGATCTTAGAACAAGAAAAATAACCTCTCAAAACCTTATGGAGGCACTCACAATAATATGTCTAATGGCTGCTGAAAGGATCTTTAAATAGGTCCCAATCCTTAACCCTTAAGGACTTAGGAATCCTAAATCCCGTCACCAAATTAGGCAACAAGGAATTCTGGCCGACTTGACTGGCACGGTCGTGCCCTATAATCTGGCACGGTCGTGCCATCAGATCCGCGTGAATTCCCCAGGTCGACCAATTTCGGCACGGTCGTGCTTGACTTCTTGGCACGGTCGTGCCAAACATGTCGACAGATTTGCCTTGGTTTGGATTTATGGCACGGCCGTGCCATTTTAAGGCGCACGACCGTGCCAGAGCCAAAACCTGACATTTTTCCATAATTCCAATTTAGTCCATTATGATTCGTTCTATTTGTGTGTGACCTTCTAGGATTACACTAAGTTGGCAATGGGCTCAAACATGAACCCATAAGATATGATTAGGTTCTAGCAAACCGTCATACCTATCCAAATAGTGTAACTAGATACAATTTCGCATTCCTTTAGAATATGTCACAATCCCTTTGTCCACGATGTCATTGAACACAAGTCATGGTCAAACAGTCAACTTGTTTCGTTCAATACTTTCTCAGTTCCGAATATGTTGATAATTCAAATGCTATTGATCCAATCAATCCATTTGAGTCCGGCCGAACATTTCATCAACATCATTCCTTCGAGGGGCCCAAGCTTGACATCTCTCCGTGGAGGGACAAATCCATTTAGCCTATTATTCTTCCCAATGGGAATCCGATTATGCCAATCATACCCTTTATAACTACCGTGTTAAGGTAGCGTTTGAATATGTCAAACACAATGTTCATCAAGTGGAAGACTATAATAACTTCATGTCTAAGGATTCAAATGACATAACTAATATGAGATATATGTATGACATAGACCATGACATAAATCTCATGCAGCGGGTCAAGTCCAGTACCTTGTTCCAAACAAGTACCCATAAATTTAACATGATCATCCCATGATCATTTAGCCTTTATACTAGTGCTTAACAAGTACTAGGGACGGGGATTATTATAAGTAAACATGAACAACAATAATAATCAAAACATCTCTTTATTGATATGAAATAAATGATAACAATTACAACGTTTATTAAACGTGCCTAGGGCACCACTACCAACAATCTCCCACTTGCCCTAGGTCCAATCTCCCATGTATCTAATACCCATGGACCTAACATGACCATCATGTTTAGCTTGTGGAAGTCCTTTTGTTAGCCGGTCTGCAACATTGTCATCAGTAGGTACTCTGCATATATTTACGTCTCCCCTATCAACGATCTCTCGAATGATATGAAATCGCCTAAGTATGTGTTTGGATTTCTGATGTGCTCTTGGTTCCTTTGCTTGAGCAATAGCACCATTATTATCGCAATAAAGGTCTATTGGATTAGCAATACTAGGAACCACTTCAAGTTCAGTTATGAACTTCTTAATCCAAACAGCTTCCTTTGCAGCATCCGATGCAGCAATATACTCAGCTTCTGTTGTAGAATCAGCGGTTGTACTTTGCTTGGAACTCTTCCAGCTTACAGCTCCACCATTTAACATAAACACAAAACCCGATTGCGATCGGCTATCATCTTTGTCGGTTTGGAAGCTTGCATCCGTGTAAGCATTTACAACGAGATCATCTTCCATTCCTCCATAGACCAAAAACGAGTCTTTAGTCCTTCTCAAGTACTTAAGAATCGCTTTTACGGCTATCCAGTGATTTTCGCCAGGGTCGGATTGGTATCTACTTGTCATGCCCAAAGCATAAGATACATCCGGCCTAGTACAAATCATGGCATACATGATGGACCCAATTGCCGAAGCATATGGAACATCATTCATTTTCTCACGCTCATCTTTTGTCTTAGGACATTGAGTCTTGCTTAGAGAAACTCCATGTAACACGGGCAAGGTTCCTCTCTTAGAATTTTCCATACGGAATCTTCTAATGACCTTGTCAATGTATGTACTTTGGCTTAAACCAAGTAGCCTCCTTGATCTATCTCTATAGATCTTAATGCCAAGAATATATGCGGCTTCACCCATATCTTTCATTGCGAAGCACTTTCCTAACCAAGTCTTCACAGACTGAAGTGTAGGAATGTCGTTTCCAATGAGTAATATGTCATCCACGTATAAAATAAGGAATAGCACTATGCTCCCACTAATCTTCTTGTATACACAAGGCTCATCTTCGTTATTGATGAAGCCAAACTCTTTGACCGATTCATCAAAACGGAGATTCCAACTCCTTGAAGCTTGCTTCAATCCATAGATGGATCTTTGCAATTTGCATACCTTAGAATCTTGTTCAAAACCTTCTGGTTGTGTCATATACACATCCTCTTGGAGTTTTCCATTTAGGAAAGCGGTTTTGACATCCATCTGCCATATTTCATAGTCATGATATGCGGCAATGGCAAGCAAAATTCTTATAGACTTGATCATTGCTACGGGTGAAAAGGTCTCATCATAGTCAATACCATGAACTTGCCTATAACCTTTCGCTACAAGCCTAGCTTTGTAAGTATGCACCTTCCCATCCATGTCAGTCTTCTTCTTGAAGACCCATTTGCATCCTATGGTTTTTACACCTTCGGGCGCATCAATCAAATTCCAAACTTGATTGTCTTGCATGGATTGCAATTCGGATTCCATGGCTCCAAGCCACTTGTCCGAATCAGGAGAGGACATCGCCTCTTGGTAGGTTGACGGTTCATCATTCTCAATGATTTCTACCTCATTACTATCCGTTACGAGAAATCCATATCTCTCGGGCTCGGATCGTAACCTACTAGATCTGCGAGTCGCTTGTGTATTATGAACAGTTTCCACAACTCCTTGTGGTTCTTGTTCTTGTTCCACTATTGGTTCAATGTTATTTTCTGGGTCTCGAATTTCTTTAAGATTTATTTTACTCCCACTGATTTCTTTGGAAAGAAACTCTTTCTCTAGAAAGACACCAGTTCGGGCAACAAACACTTTGTTGTCCTCACGGTTGTAAAAGTAATATCCTTTAGTTTCCTTAGGATATCCCACGAAAATACATTTATCGGATTTGTGTGCTAGTTTGTCAGAGATAAGTCTCTTGACATAAACTTCGCAACCCCAAATCCTCATGAAAGATAAACTAGGTTTCTTTCCACTCCACATCTCATATGGAGTCTTTGGAACCGATTTAGTTGGAACTTGATTTAGTGTGAAAGCAGCGGTTTCTAGGGCGTAACCCCAAAAGGATATTGGAAGATCAACTTGACTCATCATTGATCGAACCATGTCTAACAAAGTCCGATTTATCCTCTCAGACACACCATTCCATTGTGGTGTTCCGGGCGGAGTCAATTGTGAAACTATTCCACAATTCTTTAGATGATCATCAAATTCTTGGCTCAAGTATTCACCACCTCGATCTGATCGAAGTGCCTTTATACTTTTGCCAAGTTGTTTTTCTACTTCATTTTGAAATATTCTAAATATCTTGAATGCTTCACTTTTATGTTTCATTAGGTAAACATACCCAAATCTACTATAATCATCAGTGAAGGTTATGAAGTATTGAAATCCTCCCCTAGCATTGCTACTTAATGGTCCGCATACATCGGAATGTATCAACCCCAATAAGTCGCTTGCCCTTTCACCCAACTTGGTAAAAGGTGTCTTAGTCATTTTCCAAGAAGACACGACTCACAAGTGTCATATGACTCTAAGTCACATGAAACCAAAAGTCCGTCCCCATGGAGTTTTGAGATACGCTTCTCATTAATATGACCAAGACGGCAATGCCATAAATAAGTATGATTTACATCATTAGGTTTAGATTTCTTATTTACATGATAGACATTATTTTCATTCTTGACATCCAAGATATAAAGGCCATTAAATGAATTAGCAATACCATAAAGCACATCATTTAAATAAATAGAAAATTTCTTATTCTCAATAAGAAACTTAAAACCTTCATTATCCA
This sequence comes from Campanula takesimana, assembly GCA_026119855.1. NCBI lineage: Eukaryota > Viridiplantae > Streptophyta > Magnoliopsida > Asterales > Campanulaceae > Campanula > Campanula takesimana. The sequence continues at coordinate 1,017,092 of JAOWBW010000296.1, read as the reverse complement.
AACAAGAAATTGAAATAATATTTCTGCTTAAATCCGGAACATAATAACAATTGTTCAAAACAAGAATTAATCCGGAAGGTAAAGTGACTTCATAAGTCCCTACGGCTAATGCAGCAACTCTTGCTCCATTCCCCACACGTAGATCTACTTCACCTTCTTTAAGCACTCTCCTATTCTTTAGTCCCTGCACATTTAGACAAATGTGAGAACCACATCCGGTATCCAAGACCCAAGAATCAGTGGTAGAAAGGAGAATATCTATCATATAGATACTGAAGTCGACGCAGCTTTGCTGCCCTTCTTCTTCTTTTGCTCTTCCAAGAAAGCCTTGCAATTACGTTTCCAATGACCAATTTCTTGACAATGGAAATAGATTGCATCCTTTTGTGAATCAGGTTTTGCCTCAGAAGCCTTGGCAACCTTTGCCTTGCTTATCTTGGGTTTGACAACTTTTGCCTTACCCTTTCCTTTGGCACCAGCCTTCTTCCCATCATGAACCAAGAGCACGGGAGAACCTTTCTCAACAATTTTCATCTCTGCAGTTTTGAGCATCCCATGCAACTCAGAGAGATTCTTATCCATTCCATGCATGTTATAATTCATCACAAACTAATTATAACTTTTAGGTAATGAATTAAGAATGAGATCCGTGGCTAACTCCAATGGGATTGGATAGCCAAGTTTCTCAAGGATAACCTTTCATTTTAAGAAAGTGAGGACTCACTTGTTGTCCTTCATTCATCTTACAAGTAGTAAATGCAACAATGGTCTTGTACCTCTCTTGCCTAGCTTGCTCTTGAAACATGGTTCTCAACTCCACGCCTATTTCATAGGCTTCCAAATGTTCCAAACTTTGTTGGAGTTTTGAACACATAGCAGCAAGCATGAGACAACTTACATCTCTAGAATCATTACGATGTTTCTTGTAATTGTCTCTTTCTGCCCTAGGGGCAGTAGGCGGTGGTTCAGCAGGGAGAGGCCCATCGAGAATGTACAACTTATCTTCTTGCCTAAGAACGATTCTTATGCTACGGATCCAATCCATAAAGTTAGTACCATTCTCTTCGAGCTTATCCTTCTCAAGATCGATCGCAACGACATTGATTGAGTGTTATTAGTCATTATCTACAAATATGCAAAATTTCCAAATTTAATAAGTACCAATTTTTCATTAAAGAAATAAACAATGTATTTTTCCAAAAATACTCCCACTAAATTACATAACCTTCTTATACATCCAATGTATAATATAATTTAAATGGGTTAAGATCCAACTTTAATTTAATTTCACGTCCACTAAGGCGGATTACACAAAATTAAACTAATTAGGTAGACAACTCTTGTCAATCATATCTCATATTACTCTTAGTTCCTTTTATGAGATTCTTTAAGAAATCCAATTTCAAAAAGCATGTTAAACCTCATCTTTGCCTAGGCCCAAAACTGTTTTGACGCCCAATTAAGTCTAACCATTTTAAACGCATAGTTAATGTGTCCCGCTAGGGCGTGCCCACATTATCTATCTTGCTCATACATAAATAAATTTAATGCACCTCGCTAGGGCGAATCTACATTAAAATCACTCATGTACTAACAAGTGTTTTAATCATGGCATGGCAATAAAAGACTTAAAACTTTCTTTGAAGGTTCATCACATATAGCATATAACATATTTATGAGCACATAATATAAACATGTTACACATCAAGTTTAGCCATTAAATTAATCTCCATTAATTTAAGCATAATATTTATGTGTCATTATTTTCTCTATAATTATGAGGATGAGACTATTTGAACTTTGGTTATCATCTCCAAATCAAGACAACAAGAAGTGCGACCGAAACTAAGCCATATGGCATCCACAATTCCGCACTAATTCAAGAAACCAAGAAAGTAGTCCATGTGGCCGAAACTAAGCAATAGATGGTCTCGATGAACGTAGGCCAATTGCATTCACAATTCCACATGGATCTCCAATCTTTGAATCAAGAACTTTGTTTCTTAATTTTAGCAATTATGAACTCTTCATAATTCTAACTTCGTTTTATCTTTGAAACTTCGATTGCGATCAAGTTTGGGAAACACAATCTCGATGAACGTAGATTAGCCATCCAAACCTTGAACCAATCTTAGACTCACAAGACTAAAACAAATAGGAAATTTAAACCCAAGATCCACACCCAAGACCCAAGCCCTACCCGCGCCAAACCCTAGGTCCGGCCGGGTCAAGGTATGGGTCCGGTCGGACCCTTCTGAAAATCAAAATTTTAAAGTTCCAAAATTTGTCTCAAAATTGTTTTTCCCGATTCAATAAGGATTTGGTGTTCTTGGTGATCCAATCACCATGATCAACAAAACCTTGAATAAACAATTTATTCTTGAATCCCTAGAATATCAAAACTTTGATCCAATCAAAAATTGATAATCCAAACAATTTTAAATCCACCATAATTTTATTGCGATTGAATAGTGCGATTAAAGTTTCTAAAACAATAAACCACACAAAATCACAAAACACATAAACATCATATAATCCATATTCATATCATGCTTGGCACATAAACAATTTATATACACACAACATGATCCAAGTATTGAATTAATCAACATGAACGGGGCTCTGATACCACTGTTGGGTTTCGTTGTCACATGCGCAGCGGAATAAAGCATTTAAAATTTTAATGAAACCCAAAGCCATAGATCCATTCATGTGGTTAAGTCAAATACATATAAGATGAATATCAGAAAAACTAACCCTTGATGATTTTGATTTCTAGCTTTTGAATTTGGTGGTGTTTTTGAAACTTGATCAAGAACGCGAACCTTGAAGATGATGAGCTTCACCCTCTAGCGGTATCCACACCACGAACGAATATCAAGCAACTTCTTGATCTTGGTTGCTAGACCGAATTGTGAAACACACTTTCACAATTGCAAGAACTATATGGAATTATGAATATTCTTGTTCTTCACTTTTGGGATCTTAGAACAAGAAAAGTAACCTCTCAAAACCTTATGGAGGCACTCACAATAATATGTCTAATGGCTGCTGAAAGGATCTTTAAATAGGTCCCAATCCTTAACCCTTAAGGACTTAGGAATCCTAAATCCCGTCACCAAATTAGGCAACAAGGAATTCTGGCCGACTTGACTGGCACGGTCGTGCCCTATAATCTGGCACGGTCGTGCCATCAGATCCGCGTGAATTCCAGGTCGACCAATTTCGGCACGGTCGTGCTTGACTTCTTGGCACGGTCGTGCCAAACATGTCGACAGATTTGCCTTGGTTTGGATTTATGGCACGGCCGTGCCATTTTAAGGCGCACGACCGTGCCAGAGCCAAAACCTGACATTTTTCCATAATTCCAATTTAGTCCTTTATGATTCGTTCTATTTGTGTGTGACCCTCTAGGATTACACTAAGTTGGCAATGGGCTCAAACATGAACCCATAAGATATGATTAGGTTCTAGCAAACCGTCATACCTATCCAAATAGTGTAACTAGATACAATTTCGCATTCCTTTAGAATATGTCACAATCCCTTTGTCCACGATGTCATTGAACACAAGTCATGGTCAAACAGTCAACTTGTTTCGTTCAATACTTTCTCAATTCCGAATATGTTGATAATTCAAATGCTATTGATCCAATCAATCCATTTGAGTCCGGCCGAACATTTCATCAACATCATTCCTTCGAGGGGCCCAAGCTTGACATCTCTCCGTGGAGGGACAAATCCATTTAGCTTATTATTCTTCCCAACGGGAATCCGATTATGCCAATCATACCCTTTATAACTACCGTGTTAAGGTAGCGTTTGAATATGTCAAACACAATGTTCATCAAGTGGAAGACTATAATAACTTCATGTCTAAGGATTCAAATGACATAACTAATATGAGATATATGTATGACATAGACCATGACATAAATCTCATGCAGCGGGTCAAGTCCAGTACCTTGTTCCAAACAAGTACCCATAAATCTAACATGATCATCCCATGATCATTTAGCCTTTATACTAGTGCTTAACAAGTACTAGGGACGGGGATTATTATAAGTAAACATGAACAACAATAATAATCAAAACATCTCTTTATTGATATGAAATAAATGATAACAATTACAACGTTTATTAAACGTGCCTAGGGCACCACTACCAACAGATGAATCTAGGGCAGCCCTCGGCTTGGCTCAAGCTCAGCTACTTAAAAAGTTGAAAATTGAAGAAGATCTTTGGGCTCAAAAAGCTAATCTTAAATGGTTAAAAGAGGGGGACCGGAACACCAAATTCTTTCATGCTACGGTTAAGAAAAGACGGCAGCGTTTACATATCCATAAAATCAGAAATAGAGAAGGTAATTGGCTCACTAAAATGGAAGACATTAAAGAAGAAGCTGTAGGCTTTTATTCAGAGCAACTTCAAGGCCATTGTGATATTCCTCCGGGTGACTACCTCTTTTTGATTCCAAGAATGATTACCTAGGAGGATAACATCCATCTCACGGCAGCCCCCTCCATGGAAGAGATTAGAACCATTGTTTTTGGTATGAATGGCCAAAGTGCAGCTGGTCCAGATGGTTTTACGGGCGATTTCTATAAAGGCTGCTGGGATATTATTAAAGATGACTTGTTTCGAGCTATTAAAGATTTCTTTTCGGGTTTTTCTATGCCTAGGAGCTGGACTAGTACTCTTATTATCACTATTCCTAAAGTGGAATCCCCTACTTCCTTTTCGGACCTTAGACCGATTAGTCTTTGCAATTTCTGTAACAAAGTGGTAACAAAACTTCTTACATGTCGTCTTGCCCCCATTTTTCCCCGCATTATTTCTCCTCAACAAAGTGGTTTTGTCCAAGGTCGTCTTATTCACGAGAATGTTCTTTTTGGCTCAAGAAATTCTGTGATCTATTATTGATAAGAAGGTGAGGGGCTCGAATGTGGCCTTAAAGTTGGATATGGCTAAGGCTTATGATCGTCTTTCTTGGTTTGGGCTAATAAAGGTGATGAGACAATTTGGTTTCAGCGAGACATGGGTGAATTTGATCTATAGATGCATCTCAAACAGCTGGTTCTCAGTTCTTATAAATGGTGAAAGTAGTGGTTTTTTCCATTCCACGAGAGGATTGCGTAAAGGTGATCCTCTCTATCCTTATTTATTCATTATTGCTGCTGAGATGATGTCCCGAGGTCTTAATCACTTGCACACGGTTTCCCCCCATTTCAGATTTCGCATTCATATTGGTACCCCTATGGTATCACATCTAGCCTATGCTGATGATGTAGTTATTTTTTGTAATGGATCGAAAAATTCTTTAGAAAGCCATATGCGCTATCTTGACTGGTACCAAAGATTCTCCGGACAACTTGTCAACATCCACAAGTCTTGTTTCATCGTGGGGAAAAATAATAGTAGAGAGAATGAAATTGCTGCTACTACGGGCTTCTCTAAACAAGATCTTCCTCTTAAATATTTGGGCTGTCCTTTATATACGGGAAGAAAGAAGCTTAGCATTTTCCATTTTATTATTCAGAAAATGGAAAATCGTTTTGCTTCGTGGAAAGGTAAGCTTCTCTCTTTTGGAGCTAAACTTACGCTTATCCAATCTTGTCTTGCTGCAATCCCCCTTTATTATATTTCTATTCTGGATTTTCCAAAAGGAGTTTTTCGTGCTATGGAGAAGATTATTGTGCGTTTTTTTTGGAGCTCCAATGATGGAAACCAAAAACTTCATTGGCTTTCTTGGAAAAAAATGTGCTGGCCTTTTGAAGAGGGCAGTTTGGGTTTACGCTGATTTGAGGATATTTCTATGGCTTGTGCTATGAAATTATGGTGGCGTTTTCGGTGTAATGATTCTTTATGGAGCAATATTATGTTAGCAAAATATTGTAGAAATATTCATCCTATGGATGCAATTCTTACATCTTTTGCTTCCCATACTTGGAAAAGAATGATAAAGGCTAAAAATATGGTGGAAGACCGTTTAGCTTGGAGAATCGGTAGGGGAAATCTCTCAATTCATGAGCATTGGTTAGACGGAGATATGGGGCAGCTTCCTTTTGAGCATGTTCAGATTCACACCTTATTTGAGAATGGGCAGCCTCGTATTCATCATATTCGGGCTGCCTATGGGGATCAATTACTAAATCTGCTCCAACGCAATTCTATTTCCCTCTCTACTCATCCGGATAGTCCTATATAGATGCCTTCTGTGTCGGGTAAATTCTCTGTGAACTCCGCATGGCAAGAATGCAGATCTAGTAGGATCCGTTCAGTTATCTATGGGTTCTGCTGGAATAATTTTATTCCAAAAAAAATCTCAGTTTTCTTATGGCGTGCTTTACATGGGGGACTGCGTTTGGATAATAAGATCAGAAATAAGGGAGTTTCTTTGGCTTCTAAGTGTGAATGTGCAACTTGTGTTTGGGATTACTTCAGTGACCTTTGTGGTATTCGAACTCCTTTGGGTAGCCTCAATCAGGCCCTTTGTTGTTGGTGGCAAGGCCCCTTTCATCCCCATTCTCCCATCTCTAAATGGCTTTCTAATCTCCTTCCTGCTCTTATTGTGTGGGAGATTTGGTTTGCTCGCAATAAAAGCAGATTTGAAGGGATAAAGATGATCCCAATAGCATTATTCAAAAGGTTCGTATGCATGCATCTAATATTGCTGCATCTTTTAATCTTTCATTCCCAAGGTCTTTTGGTGATTCTCAATTTTTTGATGTCTTAAATTTGAGCCCATCCCCCCCTTATCATCGCAAGATAAGATTGGTTAAATGGGATCCACCTTGTTTTGGTTGGGTTAAAATTAACACTAATGGTGTCTCTCGAGGCAATCCGGGGGTTGCTTCAGGAGGTGGTATTTTTTGTGATCATAATGGGGATTTCTTATATGGTTTTTCAAATTTTTATGGAGTTCACTCCAATATGATGGCTGAGGCTCTTGCTGCTAGAGATGGGCTTATGATTGCTCAAAACCGTGGCTACCATCGTGTTTGGCTGGAATTAGATTCCCAAGTTTTGGCTCGTATCATCATTAAGGACTATCATATTCCTTGGGCTGTTTGGTACATCATTGCTCATATTTACCGTCTTTTGGATCAAATGGAAGTTCGGGTCACGCATATCTTGAGAGAAGGTAATGGAGTTGCAGATGTGTTAGCTAATGTGGCTGCAAATGATGAAAGAAATTCTGATTTCACCTCCTTTCATGCTCTCCCTCGTACTTGCAAAGGTTTTTTGGCTCTTGATAAAGCCCAGATTCCTTATACTCGGCTGGGTTAGCTTCTTTTGTTTTTTTGGTTGGCTAGATTGCCTATGGCTAGATACTTGTATAGGTTGCTATCTTTATTTTGTAGTCACCCCTCCCTCTATTGTAGAGGACCTTACAACTTGTGTAAGGCCTCCTCCCCTTATAACTTTCTTCAGGTGGTTAAGGCCGTCAAGTCCCCCACCTCGCCTGTAATGTTTTTATTTCATATTAATAAAACCTAGGGAGTACCGTCTCCTTTCGCCAAAAAAAAAAAAAAAAAAAAACATCCAAACTCTGATCCAATATTAGAACCACAAGATCAAAACAAATAGGAAAATCAAACCCCGAGATCCACACCCAAACCAACTGCCCATTCCCCGCTCCAGACTAGAAGGTCCGACCGGGTACTGTCACTGGTCCGGTCGGACCTACCTCTGAAAAACCCATAATTTTTCAAGTCCAAAACCAAACGCTTGACCCCCGCTCCAGACCAGATGGTCCGGCCGGGTGCCTGCATTGGTCTGGTCGGACCTACGCCAAAAATTCCAGAATTTTAAAGTTCCAATTTTTTTTTCTCAAAATTGTTTTTCCCGATTCAATTAGGATTTGGTGTTCTTGATGATCCAATCACCATGAACATCAGAACCTTGAATGAACAATTCATGAATCCCTTGATTATCAAAACTTTGATCCAATCAAAAATTGATAATCCTAACAATTTTAAATCCAACATAATTTTTATTGCGATTGAATAGTGCGATTAAAGTTTATATAACAGTAAACCACATAAACGCATATAACACATAAACATCATAATCCAATATTCATATCATGCTAGGCATATAAACAAACAATTTACATCCACACAACATGATCTAGTATTGAAATAATCAACATGAACGGGGCTCTGATACCACTGTTGGGTTTCGTAGTAACATGCGCAGCGGAATAAAGCATTTAAAATTTTCATGAAACCCAAAGCCATAGATCCGTTCATATGATTATATCAAATACATACAATATGAATACTAGAATACTAACCCTTGATGCCTTTGAATTTTAGCCTTTGATCTTGGTGGAGAATTCGAAGCTTGATCACGAACAAGTAAGAACACGAACTTTGAAGATGATGAGCTTCACCCTCTAGCGGTATCCACACCTCGAACGAATATCAAGAGCACTTGATCTTGGTTGCTAGACCAAATCGAGAAACACGTTTTCTCAATTGTATTTTGACTATATGGAATATTATTGTGTTTTTTCTTGTTCTTCAATCTAGGGATTTCTTAGAACAAGAAATAACTCTCAAAAACTCTTTGGAGGCTTGCAAAAACACATGTACTGATTTTGGGCGAATTAGGGCTGTTTAAATACTTGTTAGACCTATTCCAAATAGGTAACAATTGTTTACACCCGTAAGAAAATGGATTAAGGAAAGTTCTTGCCGAAACCGATTGGTCCGGCCGGGTATGGCAAGTGGTCCGACCGGACCCATCATGGTACGCCCTTCCACTGGTCCGCCCGGACCTCCCCTTTTTCCACTTTTCTTCCTCTAATTTCCTTAAATACCTGAATGGTCCTTCGACCTAATATTCCAATGTAGTCCTTTAAGATTTGTTCTATTTGTGTGTGACCCTCTAGAATTACACTAAGTTGGTAATAGATTCAATGAAACCATAAGATATGATTAGGTTCTAGAAAACCGTCATACCTACTCAAATAGTGTAACAAGATACAAGTTCGCATTCCTTTAGAATATGTAATAATCCTTTTGTCCACGATGTCATTGAACACAAGTCATGGTCAACAAGTCAACTTGTCATTGTTCAATACTTCTCGATTCCGAATATATTGATAATCCAAATGACATTGATCCAATCAATTCATTTGAGTTCGGCCGAACATTTTCATCAACATCATTCCTACGAGAGGCCCAAGCTTGACATCTTTCCGAAGAGGGACAACTCCATTTAGCTTATTATTCTTCCCAACGTAAATCCGATTATGCCAATCATACCCTTTATAACTACCCGATTAAAGGTAGCGTTTGAATATGTCAAACATAATGTTCATCAAGTGGAAGACTATAATAACTTCATGTCTAAGGATTCAAATGACACAACTAATATGAGATATATGTATGACATTGACCATGACATAAATCTCATAGAGCGGGTCATGTCCAGTACCAAACAAGTACCCATAAATCTAACATAATCATCCCATGATCATTTAGCCTTTATACTAATACATAACAAGTACTAGGAACGGAGATTATTATAAGTAAACATGAACAACAATAATAATCAAAACATCTCTTTATTAATATGAATAAATGATAACAATTACAATGTTTATTAAACGTGCCTAGGGCACCAACACTGTACACATCCGCCAGCCCGGCTCCGCCCCAAGAGAACTAACTCGCTCGTTCCAGATCAGCTAGAGTACCCAGTAAAGAAAACTGACAAAATGTCCCTGCGCTCGGGAACAAGGTCTGTGACAAGCTGTACCACAGAATGGCTCGCACCAGACAGTCTGTGTCGCTAATGCCCTCAACAAAGCCACGAATGGCTCCCTCCAACAAGGTCCTCAGACGGCCTACCTCAAAGCCGTTTCCCTTCACGCCTCTACCCAACGGCATCCCTATCAGATCAACCTGATGGTTCGGGTCCTCAGACAAAGTCTCATCAAATGGAAAGTTCACGTCAGTGAACTGCAACCCAATAATAGCGGTAAAGTTGGTTGGAGTAATTTTGGGTCCCCCCGATAGCCTGTACAGCCTCAAAGAATGGACCAAAGCCTAGAGCTCTGATCCTCTCACTGACCACCCCACCCGGTGATAGCATGCTCCATATCTCTGCCACAACCTTCGTGGACCCACGAGATTTCATCCTCTGCAGGTAAACATAGCAAAGGTACGTCACCCAACTGGCAATTAAACAATTATGTGCTATATTTAAAGTGTACATGCATGCTTTATTTGTTGCGCATATAGTTGTCGTTCCCAAAGTAATCAACAATCTCATAAATTAAATAATCTACCAAGAATTAATTAATTTAAAGCAGTCTTAAAATAATACGACCAGTGTAAATAAAAGACATAAAATACCCAAAAGCGAAAGAAAAAAAAAGCGAGATTTCTACCTCCTTCGTCTCCACCAAGTTCCCGCCAGACCAATGCTTGTTCGTGCCCACGTAATGTTCGAAGTGTTGACCCATAGTGAAGTGCCATTCATCAGGATGATAATTCCTCGCGGGCATCCTCCCCCGCTGCTGCATTTTCTCCTCGTGGTGAGGTGGCTCCGCATCTCCCCTTGTTCAAAATGTTGCCCCGCACCTTCACTCTGTTCATAAGGTTGATCCGCACCAAAAATATATTGAAAATCCATAGCAAAAACCTCTGAAAAATCTCTCTTTTTCTCTCTAAATCCGACAAGAAGAAAAGTGAAGAAGAAAGCAACAGCCGGTGGCTGTTTGTAGGGTCTGTCCAACGAAAGGACTAGCCGCGCGGCTAGTGTTTCCAGGCGACGTGGCACGATCTCAGCTCTCTATCTCGCGCACCCACAAGCGATCCTCGTATGCGAAATCGAGCCAATCTATAGGACTGGCCACGCGGCCAGTTATTCCCCCAGGTGCAAAAATTTACATTTTAGCCCCTCAGCTTATTTTTAATCCAAGATTAGCACCCTTAGTCAAAATTTAACAAAATTTGGTCCGGAAGGCCTCCAAAATTCCAAAATTTGGTCCGGAAGACCTCGTAAATTACAAAATCTGGCCCGGAAGGCTTTCAAGATTCCGAAATTTGGTCCGGAAGGTCTCGTAAACTACCAAATCCGGCCCGGAAAGCCTCCAAGATTCCAAAATTTGGTCCGGAAGACCTCGTAAACTACCAAACCCGGCTCGGAAAGCCTCCAAGATTCCAAAATTTGGTTCAAAAGACCACGTAAATTACCAAATCCGACCTGGAAGGCCTCCAAAATTCCAAAATTTGGTCCAGAAGACCCCGTAAACTACCAAACCCGATCCGGAAGGCCTCCAAGATTCCAAAATTTGGTCCGGAAGACCTCGTAAATTACCAAACCTGGCCCAGAAGGCCTCCAAGATTCTAAAATTTGGTCCGGAAGACCCCGTAAACTACCAAACCCGGCTCGGAAGGCCTCCAGGATTCCAAAATTTGGTCCGGAAGACCTCGTAAACTATCAAATCCAGCCCGAAAGGCCTCCAAAATTCCAAAATTTAGTCCGAAAGACCTCGTAAATCACCAAATCAATCTATAATTAGAGGTCGGAAACGTCCATAAACCCTAAAAATTATAATTGAAGGTCGGAAATGTCCATAAACCCTAAAGTGGATTAAGTAAACCGTCATAAAATCTTTTAATAACTAAATCAATTTATAATTGGAGGTTGGAAACGTTCATAAACCCTAGAAACGTTATAATTGAAGGTCGGAAATGTCCTTAAACCCTTGATATTTAGAAAGTTATTGGCGTAACCCGTGCGAACTCTAAACAATCGGCGTTACTGGTTACCGAATTCTGCGATATTGAGGATTATACCTCTCTAAGTATCATAGTTTGTCGAGAAATTATTCAATTACGCGCGCTCTATAGGAAGTTTGAATCCATCCCTAATTCTGTTCTCGATTCTTAAATATTCTTATCGTACCGTGCGTATGGCCTCACCTCCTTTCCCCAATAGAGTCCATTTGCAACGACTTTATTTCTTACGAATGTTCGGTCTTCATACAGGATAGTTTCCGTAGAATCGTTATCCCCAGCCGGAGTCTGATGTCTCGTTTCTTCTAACGAATGTTCGGTCTTCATACAGGATAGTGCCTGTAAGATTGTTATCCCCAGCCAGAGTCTGATGTCTCGTTTCTTTTTTCCATTATCCCTAGTAGGGTCCACGCGACTTTATTACTTTACGAGTGTTTGTCTATTCCCAGTGAAAGACGATGTATCGTTTCTTTCTCCCCCAGTTCTCGAACTACAACCGGCTTGATTCCCTTTGGATACGTAGGTAGCCTGACAAAGGTTAAGCCGCTTGACCAACCTGGTCACCTTTTCTCACTCCTCTCTCGATTTGGAACTCATGTTTCAGATCGGTTCATTTTCTTAATCGATGACCCTCCATGCCTTGCAAGAAGCGTCGTCGAGGGGCTACTGTTAGTACCCAACCTGAAAATGAGTTGTTAGGCATTCCAGAAACTCACAGGAACCTCCCAGGTATTTACAAGATGCGCAGGACTTATCCGGAACTTCCCGAAAAGCCCAGATAAGAAGATATTCTTGACTGATCAGATAAGGGATCGAAGATAGACGTTATCTAGGAGTTCTCCAGAGTCCAGATTGATCAGAGCCTTGGGAACCGATCCAAACTATTGGTTTGGCCCGGCGGCCACATTTTTTGGCCGGGCAGCCGGTCCTTCCGGGTGAGGTTTTCTTTATAAATAGGTGACCTCAGTTCATAATCAAAAAACACAACTCTCTCCCCGAGTTCCACAGCCAAAACTGACGGCAGAACTCTCTCTCCAAGCCTTTCTAGCAATCCCAAAGTTCCGGCGAATCCACATACGTGATTCGACTTCGTTCTTGTCAAGATTGGTAAGGATTCTACATGTTTTCTTAATTTAGATCTGATTTATGCTAGTTTCATTATGTTTATGCACCCATATCCATATGATTCATAACGTGCTCTTCATGTTCTTGCTAGAATTCATAATATGCTCCATGACTAGGGTAGCGATCTTCATACTTATGTGTTATCTCATATATATTCATGATGTTCTTATTATTATTCTAGATCTATGTTTTATCATACTTAAAATGCTGGATCTAATGTTTTAATCCCTATTCATATGCATAGCCGATGATGATCCACGAGATCTAGGAACTATTTCTAAACCCTTAACTTTAGGTAAATATTCCCGTGTTGTTGTTCCTAGGATGTCTATTCGTGTTTTAATTGTAGAGTCGCCACCTATGTTTTAGAGGAACATAAGAAAAACCTAATATTTAGCCTAAGTTTGATACGAAAACAGAGATTCTTGTTATGAGGTTCGGGGGTTAGGTTACGAGATGGGAAGTACTTAAACACCCATCTCGCCCGACTAATGTCGGTCTTGCTTGTTCAAAATCTACATAATCAAAATGTTCTTCCTATTCTTTGATGATGATAAAAGGGGTTAAAAAAGGGGTTTTGGAATGTAGAGAGATGACTCCTTGACTAGTTTTAATGAAGTGAAGTAGTCTTTGGTGTCATGTCCCAAAATGATTTGAGATGATTGCACGTTTGATTAAAGTAAAAGAGAGAAGAGATGAAGTAGAGAAGGAGGAAGATGAACTTTTACCTATGCTTCAAGGACCTTCAAATACTTCTTAGAGAACTTCTTGGGAAATGCCTTGAAAGTATTTTGTCTAGAGTTTTCTTGTTCCAAAAAAGAGAGTCCCTTGAAATGGTAGAGAAGAGGGGTTTTTATAGTTGTAAAAGATATGTTTTTGGTGCCAAAACTTAGTCACCAAGAAATCTTTCCCGGGCAAAATCATGTAAAATGAGCAAGGGAGAGATTCTTGGTCAGAAATCTGTAACTGACGCCCAGAGGCACGCGCTTCCCACCTTGGGTGTGGAAGGCTCGCGCTTCTGGCTCTTATGGTCGAAGGCGCGCGACTCAGAGAAGGCTTTTTTGACAGAATGGACTAGGAAGTCAGCCCTGTTATTCAGTTTAGTCCCTGGACTTAACGGGGTCAGCCAGGAACTTAATGGAAGTAACAGGAACTGACAAAAAACAATAAAAAGAGGGAGAAACACAAAATCAACCGTGCAATCGAGGTGAGCGGTCCTAGGCGGGGGTGTCTATAGAGCCCCTCGGCAGCGTGGATTGCGAAGCAAAACGCGCCGACGAAAGAAAAGACATCCGCCGAGGACATCACCAAGAAAAAACAAAGTCTCGATGAAAGCAGGAATTTGAAATAGCGAGAGAGAGGGGTGCGCTCCCTGTGTGAGTGGATTTTGATAGAGGGGGTGGCATGATCTGTTTGTGAATCCTCCGGTTGAATCTGTTGGATGAATCCGTTAGTGGAACCTCGTAGGCGAATCCGTTAGTGAATCCGTTTGATGAATCCGTTAGTGAATCCCTTGAATGAGTTCATCGGTGAACCCTCATTGGTGAATCCGTTAGTGAATCCGTTGATGAATCCGTTAGTGAATCCCTTGAATGAGTTCGTCGGTGAACCCTCGTTGGTGAATCCGTTAGTGAATCCGCTTGACGAATCCGTTAGTGAATCTGTTGAATGAATCCGTTAGTGAATCCTTTGAATGAGGCCATTAGTGAACCCTTGAATGAGGCCGTTAGTGAACCCTTTAGTGTACCCTTGTATGAGGCTGTTAGTGAACCTTTGAACGAGGCCGTTAGTGAACCTTTGAATGAGGCCGTTAGTGAACCTTTGAACAAGGCCGTTAGTGAACCTTTGAACGAGGCCATTAGTGAACCTTTGAATGAGGCCGTTAGTAAACCTGAGGCCGTTAGTGAACCTTTGAATGAGGCCGTTAGTGAACCTTTGAACGAGGTCATTAGTGAACCTTTGAATGAGGCCGTTAGTGAACCTTTGAATGAGGCCGTTAGTGAACCTTTGAATGAGGCCGTTAGTGAACCTTTGAACGAGGCCGTTAGTGAACCTTTAAAAGAGGCCGTTAGTGAACCTTTGAACGAGGCCGTTAGTGAAACTTTGAACGAGGCCGTTAGTGAACCTGAGGCCGTTAGTGAACCTTTGAACGAGGCCGTTAGTGAACCTTTGAATGAGGCCGTTAGTGAGCCTTTGAATGCGGCCGTTAGTGAACCTTTGTTGACGAATCTGTTAGTGAATCCGTTGAGTGAATGCTTGTACCTGTTATATGTATGCTTTGCAGATACATGTGCTTGTGTGAGAAGTGTGAAATTGTGCTTTGTGGTGCTTTATGTTTTGAAAAGCAGATTTGTATGAGAGAGATTTTGAAAGGATGGAGAAATTGCTTTTGTGTGCGATATGATTTGTAGAAAGCGTGAATGATGTTCATACCTTCACTTACCATGGCCGCTTGATTCGGGATGGATTTCTGATTCTGTTGCTTTGATGAAGGATGTCGACACTTTTGTTGGTGAGATGACATTCTGGATGATGGGTTGGTCGTGCCAAAAGGCTGCCTACGTATCCCTTGAAAGGAATCAGACCAGCGTAGTTCAAGGATAATAGAGAATGCTGGGAAGAAGCTAGGAGCAAAATGAACCACATACTTTTACGCAAGTAAGGAGACAAAGAAAAAGAAAAAAAAAATTAGTTCGTGGGTGAACCATTTTAACCATTGTGTGTTTGTAAAGCCAACCCAAGATCAAGTCATGTTCGGTCGAAGTCCGGATTGCCTCGCTTGAATTCTGTTGTTGTCGCCGTTGTGCCCAACGAAATGTGATGTCTAGCCCCAAGAGATTTGTCGATTATGGGGCTTCAAAAGACTTTCGATGCCGAGATACCGAGGGGTTGTTGATTGTAAAGCCCCTAGAACACCTTTGATTCCAAACTTTGAGTGGCTTTCATAGCCCCAAGATAAATCAGCTCTTGGCCCATTCAAATAAATCGCCTTTTGTTGTTGGCGTGAGCAAGCCCCAAGCTTCGAGAGATTGCTAAGCCCCAAATGTCATGGACTTGTTGCTTGCGGGCTGTGAAGACCTTTCGATGTAAAGCCCCAAAAATGTCTCGGAGTGGGCTCGGTATTGAGAGCGGATGCACTGTCGGGTAGAATTCTTGATAGAGATTTCCTTCTTACTCTTACTGGGGAGTTGAATGGCCTCATTGTGGTCGGTACCCAAATGGCGAAAAGCTTACGTCAAAAGATGCAGTAATGTCTTGCGGTGCCGTCGAGGTCGCGAATGATAAGGTCTTCGTGTGATAAGGTCCCCAAATGGGTATGCTTGCTTGAGTCTTCTTGAGTTGAACTAAAGACGGATCTTCGGATGCAACTAGTGCTTGAGGCGTAAGAGCCACACTTTTTGCTTTGATCTTGGAGAAGGGGGTACTGAATTGCAGAAACATTGGGACTGGCCATGGCATTTCCCGCTATAACCCTGTTTTGATAGAGTTTAGCATATTGAATCTTTTTCCTTTTCTCTAAGACTTTCTTCATAATCTCGTCGTAAGTCACAACGTGAGAATCATTCATAACATCGGAGTACTTCATTCAAACCAAAAGACCTTTGACGTGAAGTATTGAGAGACCCTTGAAGCTTGCTTGGTTCCATGAAGACTATTCCCCACATTGAATTGCTCGGGTATCATTCCCAAAAAGATTGCCAATATTGCCCTTTGCTTGGATTACTGTAATGCCGTAGCCCAAAAGATTGTAGATTGTGAAGCCCTAATTTTGCCCTTTGCTTGGATTACTTTAAAGTCGTAGTCCAAAAGATTGTAGATTGCGAAGCCCCTTGAAACCTTTGGTGTCAAACTAATTGAGGGAGCTTCCAATGACTTTACTAGGGCCATTGTTGGGAGGTGACGTGAATTGCTTCTCGCTGAAGGAGCCTTTCAAACTTGACTGTAGCCCCTAGAGTGCCATCACTGATTGTAAGTAGAGAAAGAAAGGCCTATCCTTGATTGGGGAACAGGAACGAGCACATATGACAAGAAGGCTTTTTGACATTCCCTTTTGAGAGACTTTGAGGATAGTCTCACATATATTTCTTGAGTGTAGCCCCTAGGGCTCATTAACTGTCAAATAACGCAGAAGAAGCTCTCGTTCTTGAGTCACATAGCCCCTAGGGCGTCATTATTTGTCGAGCAAAGCCAGACACTTGTCCTCGTGCGGGGGAACAAACATAAGAGGACATGGCAAGAGATACTCTATTCTCGGGAAGCCTTTTGACATACTGTAGGGGCACATGCTTGGAGAAGCTTGAAAGCTGAGTCACATGTTGTTGCCATTTTGCTGCCCAAACCAATTGACTTACTGGGGACCATTTGTGCAACCTCGTACCCCTCAATGATGGGCTCATTCTCGGATGGATCTTTGTTACCACGGGCCTTATTTCTCATGAACCCAATAATACACATTGCAAGAACAATATCTCTTGTGCCAATAACCCAAGACAACCTTTGATTGTGCCATATCTTGTCGAGCCTTTTGCAATTCCGAAGTTGACTTGGTGGGGAATTGACTTGCTGAGGAGATTCAATGTAGAACTTGTCTTCTTTAGAGGCCGGGGATCCCCATTTCTCTTTCCCTTCTCTCTCTCACTCTCTCATTTTTTTTTATGACGCACCCTGTTTTTTGCCTAGACCGCCCTTTCAGGTTTTCAATCTAGCGGGCATCTCTTTTGCGTCTTCATTTTTTTTTTGACTCAATTGATGAGGAAGTGTGCATTGACTCAAGGTGAGGATGAGAGACATGTGATTTTGTGGTGGAGACCTTTTGTCACTAATGATGAGTGACATTGACTTGACTAGGGAAGTGGTCCCTAGTATTGAATTCATGTATTTATATATTTTTTGAATGACTCATGAAGGCAAGTAAGTCATTAAGAGAGAAGAGAAAGAAAGCCTCACTTTGATTGCAAGAAACTGGGAGTATCGCTGAAAGATAAGAAGCCACCAGACTCGACAAGGAACGGAAAGCGATTCCAAATCTAAGAAAGTTGTTCAATCTTGAGGTGATAAATTCATTGGCAAATGACTCATACAAAGATGTCTTGACAAGTTCGAGATGAAGGTCGATCACCATAACGTACTAGGGATAAACATATCTTCTTTCTTGCATGAGACCGGACCCGCAGGTTGCCTACGTTCCTCCAGTGTAGAGGCTTAGGTCACCGTAGTTCTTGTGAATAATAATCCATTCTTCGTGATGGAATTGTTGCTTCGTCGTGATGGTTGTCGATGTAGCTTCGTCCTTGGAAAATGATATTGATCTTGTGCACTTCTTTGATTGAGGGGGATTTTTTTTTTTTTTTTTTTTTTGTTCTCTAACTTTTGCCTAGGTTGTTTTGAAGAGTCAACCTAGCGAGCCTTTTTTTTTGTTCCCCCTTGAAAACTTTGCTTGATTTTTCTCCATGATTGATGTCTTGGATTTGCCGTTGATGTTGTTGCTGATGTCGTTGCCTTTGTCACGATGTTTAGCCCCTAGGCGTTCAAGTGATGGCCTTCGTTCTAAAACTTGTTTAGATATCTTTTCATCATTTTGCCAAGAATTAAATTGAACAACTTGGAAGAGTGTATGAGGACAAGAACGACTTTTATTTGATGAGACCGACTCAAACTTTGACATTAATGAGAAGGAAGAAAACTTAATGCACACATTTAGAGGACTTTTGACTCTTTTTTTTTTTTTTTTTAATTCCTATTACTAGGTAGAGAAAGAGAAACAGAGATTGTTGTCGTTGTCTTTGCCGTTGTAGTCTCCTTGTGGCATGATCTCCTGTTGACGCCCCATTTCAAATTTGAGCCTCTTCCTTGATGAGTTTCTCTTCACCCAAGGTAAATTCACCATTGTCGATCAAATCTTGGATGATGTTTCGGAGAAGGAAGCATCCCTTGGTAGTGTGGCCGCTATGCTGATGATAGCCACAATATTCGTGATGGGCATGGTTGGCATTGATCGTCTTGGGTTGGTACCCTTGTAAAGGCTTGATCTTTCCACTTGCCACCAAAATTTCAAATGCTTCGGCTCGGGTCACTCCTAGGAGAGGAGTGAAAACTCGGTTGTTGGCGGTGCTTTTGTGGCTTTTGAGGGACGGGCCACTTGAGCATGTTTTACCGTTGACCTTTGCCTTGTTGTCGGTGAACTCTTGCAAACGGGCCTTGAGTTCGGAAACCTCTTCCTCGTGAATTCTCCTCTCGAGGTCAAAACGGGCTTGCCATAAATCGTCCTTGCGGCGGGCATCCTCGACAAGTCTATCCATTTGTTCCCCCATGGCTCTTATTATGTTGAAGAGCCTTTCGTTGGACACGGAAATACACCCACCATTGTTGTTGTTGTTGTTGGAATCCATTGGACCTATTGAAAGAGCACGGTTGATCTTAGGATGGCCCCACAAACACTTTTTGAGTAAAATAATTTCACCCACAAACAAGAGAAAAGACTCAACCACATAAAGAAAAATACTTTTTTTTATTTATTTACAAAAGTCGGAAGGACGGAGTCCTTTTTGGAGTTTCTAGAAAAATAGTGGAATCGTCACACTAGTATATAGACCTTCTCGCGGTCCCATATACTCATCGGATTCCACCACGCTTGTGATACCTACATGTGACGGGATTAAACTAAATTAATGTCATAAAGCATACATGCGGGGACGGAGTTTTATTTCGTCCATAATAACCACTTGCGGATGGAGTTTTATTTCGTCCATAATAACCACTTGTTTCCTTTGGAAACTGCATGTATGATTTGATGGCATTAGTTTAGGGAAATCTCGATACATGAAAACCGACTTGGTCACGGAGTGTTAGACCCTAACTAGAATTGTGTTGTCTTATGCTCAGCTAATGAGAGGCTTAAGGTCACCCCCGGCATGTAGTCATGAACTACGCCACGGGTTGAGGTTTACCGCCTCGAGAGAGTCGAGGTCGGGTGGATCTTGAAACTCTCTAGGACGGGCCTCGACGGGTTTGGGGTTATGGACTTGTGCGACTCGATAGTGAGCAATTCATAGGAATATGTGCATGTAGTATGAGGTCAAGCCAAGTGACAAAATATTTTTACTCTTTTTTTTTTATGAAAGAAAAGCAAATAAGTACATAATTACAACTTTCGAATCACCCGTGTGACCGATAAAATAAAACACGAAAGTAAAACAGTCCAAAAGGCCAGATTAGGCCTGATGCAGGCAACTGTGCCCACACCCCATCAAATCTGCTCTGTTCTGAAACCTGTTCTTGTCCTGGAAACCTACCCAGAAGCGCGCACCTCTGGCTGGTGTTGTGGGAAGCGCGCGTATGGCGCAACGTCTGTGGGAGGCGCCCGCTTCTAGGTAAACATGTCAGAATGTCAGACTTTAGACTCAGGGGATTACCCTGGTCCTGAATGTATTGTAACCCCTGCAGAAATGATTAGTGTAGAAGAAAAGAAGAGAAAACTAGGAAGAATATATGGGAGGCGGGCGATTCTGGTCCTTGATGTGGGATGCGCGCGCCTTAGGCCAAGAAGGCCAGAGGCACACGCCTCCCCCATCAGAGACCAGAATGCCCAGAAAAGATGTAGATTTTGAACAAAATGCAAGTTTAACCCTCAAACGTCCCCAGCGGAGTTGCCACTGTAGATACCCCGGGAGGAGCACGGCTTGGCTAGAGCGCGTGTTGTTGTTCCTAGGATGTCTATTCGTGTTTTAATTGTAGAGTCGCCACCTATGTTTTAGAGGAACATAAGAAAAACCGAATATTTAGCCTAAGTTTGATACGATAACAGAGATTCTTGTTATGAGGTTCGAGGGTTAGGTTACGAGATGGGAAGTACTTAAACACCCATCTCGCTCGACTAATATCGGTCTTGCTTGTTCACAATCTACATATTCAAAATGTTCTTCCTATTCTTCGATGATGATAAAAGGGGTTAAAAAGGGGGTTTTGGAATGTAGGGAGATGACTCCTTGACTAGCTTCAATGAAGTGAAGTAGTCGTTGGTGTCATGTCCCAAAATGATTTGAGATGATTGCATGTTTGATTAAAATAAAAGTGAGAAGAGATGACGTAGAGAAGAAGGAGGAAGATGAACTTTTACCTATGCTTCAAGGACCTTCAAATACTTCTTAGAGAACTTCTTGGGAAATGCCTTGAAAGTATTTTGTCTAGAGTTTTCTTATTCCAAAAAAGAGAGTCCCTTGAAATGGTGGAGAAGAGGGGTTTTTATAGTTGTAAAAGAGATGTTTTTGGTGCCAAAACTCAGTCACCAAGAAATCTTTCCCGGGCAAAATCATGTAAAATAAGCAAGGGAGAGATTCTTGGTCAAAAATCTGTAACTGACGCCCAGAGGCGCGCGCTTTCCACCTTGGGTGTGGAAGGCACGTGCTTCTGGCTCCTATGGTCGGAGGCGTGCGACTAAGAGAAGTATTTTTTGACAGAATGGACTAGGAAGTCAGCCTTGTTATTCAGTTTAGTCCCTAGACTTAACGGGGTCAGCCAGGAACTTAACGGAAGTAACATGAACTAACAAAAAACACTTAAAAGAGGGAGAAACACAAAATCAACCGTGCAATCGGGGTGAGCGGTCCAAGGCGGGGTGTCTACAGAAAGGCTTCTCGAAGATGTAGCGGAGCGGGTCCACTTTTGCTACTAGCTTGATCGGAAAAGCTTCCATGTAGTGTTTGAGCTTTTGAGTGACCAAACTAATGCTGTACATGACTTCTCCAAGACGGAGTAGTTCTTTTCGCCTCCTTGAAATAGGTAACTGACAAAGTAAATGGCATTCTCCTTTGTGGAGTCTCGTTGTTCTTGTGCTAGCATAGCCCCTAGGGCTTCCTCATTCACTGTGATGTAGAGAAAGAGAGGCTTCTCCTTGTTCGGCGGAACTAGAACCGGAGGGCATGTCAAATAGTGCTTTACTTGGTCGAAAGCCTCTGGCAAGCGTCGGTCCATTCTAGAGCCACATTCTTCTTGAGTAACTTGAAGATTGGCTCACAGATAGAAGTGAGCTGGTGAAAGAACCGACTGGTGTACTGAAGTTTGCCCATGAAACCTTTGATTTCTTTCTGTGTATTTGGAGGAGGCATGTCAATGATTGCCTTAATTTTCGAGGGATCTGTTTCAATTCCCCTCTCAGTGACTATATAGCCGAGAACTTTGCCTCGGATAACCCCGAAAGTGCACTTTGTGGGATTGAGCCTCATCTTGTGTTGTCGAAGGGTTTCGAAAAATTTGCGGAGGTCGATCAAGTGTTGACCGTCGGTCCCATTTGAATGGATGATTATGTCGTCCATATAGACCTCGATTTCCTTGTGAATCATGTCATGGAACAAGTCTGTCACAGCCTTTTGATAAGTAGCCCCAGCATTCCTCAACCCAAATGGCATGACTGTGTAGCAAAAGGTGCCCTACGGTGTTATGAAAGCAGTCTTGTGTTGATCCTTCTCGGACATGAGAATTTGATTATACCCAGCAAACCCATCCACAAATGAGCGAACCTCGTAGGCGGCAGCGGAATAGACTAGCATGTCGATGTTGGGTAGTGGAAAGTCATCCTTTGGAGAAGCTTTGTTCAAATCTCGGAAATCCACACAAACACGGACCTTGCCGTTAGCCTTTCTGACTGTCACGACATTTGCTAGCCATGTCGGATACTCGATAACTTTGATGAAGCCCACACTGAGAAGCTTTTCTATCTCTTCTTTGACTTGTAGAGACCATTTTGGCTTGATCTTTCTGAGTTTCTGCTTGACTGACTTAACGTCATCTCTGATCGGAATCCTATGCTCAGCGACCTTTCCTTCTAAACCTAGCATGTCTTTGTATGACCATACAAACACATCCATGAACTCTCTGAGCAGTGCAATCAATCTGTCTTTCTCTTCCCCTTTGAAGAAGCTTCCGATCTTGGTTTCCTTCGGCTCTTCATCGGTACCCAGATTAACAACATGTAATTCTTCATCAGCCCCTGGACCATTTCACCACGACTACAGACCTGTTGAGCTAATTCATTTAAGTATGTTTCATTTTCGTGGTCTATTTCATCATTGTTTGAATCGTTATTAACTAGTTCATTAAATTCATTATTAGTTAATTCATCATTCATGATGTTTGCAATCTCGGGGTACTAGGAAAGATCAAATTTTTCACTAGCAAAGAAAGGGAAAACACACTCGGCTATTGCCTCCATATCCTCTTAGTTGAGGATGTCGAAAACACTCTCGGACTCGAAAGTGAATGTCAATAAGTCTATCTTTGTAACCTTGGGCGGAATGCAACCCATTTTCTTGATCAAGAATTCCTCGGATACCACGGGTCCCTTTGTTGAATACCAGTTGTTGATCGGCTTGGAGCTTGGCTTGATCTCGCTGATAGGCTCACATCCCTAGTCGGTGTCTTCGGAGATGGCGTTGACTTGGCATTCATCCATGATAGCAAGTTCCTTGAACATGGAGGCTAGATCTTCCCCCACAGTAATCTCTGTCTCGGACTCTATAGTCACTTTCTTCCCCCACCATTCTTGGAGTGGCATTTGAATTGGTTCCCCCTCGGATTTCTGAATCTCACAATCAGCAAAGACTTTGAGATCGGGCTTTCTGATGCCTTTGTTGTTGACCCACGGCTCGGGAAATATTATGTACGGGACATATTCCCCTTGGCAGACAAAGTAGCCATTCAAAGTCTTGCGGTAAAGCCTTAAATTGGGAAACTCATAGTGTCGGCCTTCTCTGCGAGCTCGAGCCTTTTCATTCTTGACGGCTTGCTTATATTTCAAGTCGTCCTTGGAAGGTTCGTACCCCAATCCGAACTTGTTTTTGACAAATGGGACCTCCATGGGTTGCTTTCTCCCTTATTGGGATTTCCCTAGGCCTAAACCGGGGAAGTAGTTCATATTCCTCATCATGCAGAGGACTTTGCGATTACCGAGGGTCCCTGATCCATTTCCCCCTTGTTTATCGATGGCGTTGATCGAGACGCCTGAGAGGGTGGAGTCTTCTAACCCTTGCTGAACTTGGTGGACGGGTTCCCCATTTCTGTGGATAGTGACATTTTCTGCCATGACGGTCACTATTTCATCTCCATTTCAGAATTTGACACACTGATGGAGAGTTGAAGGGACGACATTGGAACTGTGTATCCATGGTCGGCCCAAAAGCAAATTGAATGAAAAGGGGACATCGAGCACTTGAAACAGGACGGACATAACCATGCTCCCAAATTCAATGTCTACTTCCACCATACCTATAATTGTGCGGGTGGTGCTGTCGTAACCTCGGATCACTTGAGTAGAAGGCTTTAGATCTGAACTTTTAAGCCCCAGTATGACCATGATTTGGCCAGGCATTAAGTTGAGTGCGGAACCACCGTCGACCAAAACTCTTGAAATAGGTCTCCCCCTTGCCCTCACTTTGAGATAGATGGCCTCATTGTGATCGGACCCAAATGGTGGAAGGTCCATGTCGGCAAAAGTAATGACATTGCCAAAATGTATGTGGCCTATCATAGCAATAATGTCCTCGGGAGTAGTGTCTGGAGAGATTGAAGTGTTGTCGAGATTGCTGATGACGAGGTCTCGATGTTTCTTTGAAGATGCAATGAGGTCCCAAATGGATATGTTGTCTTGAGTCTTCTTGAGTTGAACTAGTAAAGGATCTTCGGGAGTGTCGCGAGCTTGCGATCTTTGAGAAGAGGTGCTTGGTGCAGAAGTAGTGGGATTGCTTTCTATGACTCGTCCGGATCGAGTTAGCATATTGACATTCCCATTTTGCTTCTTCCTATTCTCTAATACTCCCCTCATTACCTCATCATAAGTCACAACGTAGCAAGAATTATCAATTTCATTCATAACATTGGAGCCCTCATTCATAATTGGAGTTGAATGAGTGGTCTCCCCAAACTATCCTAACACCACCTTCATTGGGAACTATGAATTCCTTTTTCTCGATGAGGTTTTGAATCACATTACAGAGGATAAAGCATTCCTCGGTGATATGACCACTGTGTTGATGGTAGTGATAGTATTTGTGATGGGCATGGTTGGCGCGGATCGCATTGAGCTTGTACCCTTGGAGAGGAGGAACTTGCCCTTTGGCCTTGAGGGCTTCAAAGGCCTCGGTGATAGTCATGCCTTGAAGAGGAGTGTAGACACGATCATTCTGGAATTTCTTGCCTTGTGGTGGAGGAACCCTTTTGTATTACCGTTTGTCGGTAGTGACGGGATTGACTGAAGCCTCTTTTGTGGAGTTAGAGGCAGCATTGTATCGGAAGCTAGGAGCAGTTTTCTTGATCTTCTTGAGCAATTCATCCATTCGGACCCCTGCCTCATACATTTAAGAAAAATTCACATAGCAAGCCCCACTTAGGTGGGTGCGGAGATCAATCTTTAGACACTTGAGAAAGATGTCCATTTGCTCCGTAGTATTAGGCCTCTCAACAATTTCGGCAAGCTTGTCATTCCACCTCCTTGTAAAATCAATAAAGGACTCATTGTCCCTTTGGGTGGTGTTCTCGAGCTCTTTCTTTGTCGGGTGATGAGTGGTGTTGCCTTGGTATTGACTTTTGAAGGCAAGCATGGCGGCGTCCCAATCGAGACGGATTGTGAGCGGGAGAGTTGCATACCAATCCTTTGCCGCCCCCTCGAGAGTAAGAGGGAAGTAATGTGCCATCACTTTCGGAGAGACCTTCTTTCGAACCATAGCCCATATGTAAGTCTCGATGTGTGCCATGGGACAAGAGTTGCCTTTGAACTTGCTGATGTCGGGAATCTTGAACTTGTCGGGGAGAGCAGCCATTGTGCTCATGAGAATGGATGACTGATAAAGGCTTGTGTCGGAGCCTTTCCCCATGTTGAGACCATTGAAACGTTGGTCTATGTAATCTATGATTGAATCAACCATCTTGTGATCTTTTTTGTCGGTGCTTGGTCCCCCACTTTCCTGGTACGAGCACAAACATAAGGGCTTTCAAATAAACCCTTGGTCCACTCGGGCTCTTCGTTGCTATCTTCACCTTTACCCTTGGAAAGGTTGGAGAGCTTAGCTTTCATTTGGTCCATCTCGGCTTCGTGAGCCTCCCTTTGATTGTCAAGATGGGACTGCCAAAGTTCATCTTTGCTTTGGGCCTCCTTATTGAGAGTGGAGACTTGCTCTTGAAGAATCTGGACCATAGCTGAGAGTTGCTCAAGAGACATGGTGTTGTCGGTGTTGGAGCCGCCGGCCATTGATGTTGTCGGAGCTGCTGGAGTGATCAATTCAAGAACTAATCGGTTTGCTGAATCTCGGTAGATGCGGTAAGTACCAATTGGACCTAAATTGAAGAAGAGGCCCTTGTCAGTCTTGAGTAACACTTTCGGTCCATGAAGAGGCTTAGAACACACAGTGGTCACACGACTCGAACCACATAAAGAAAAAGACTCTTTTTTTTAATAAGTCGGAGGGACGGAGTCCCTTTTGGGGGTTTCTAAGAAAATAGTGGAATCGTCACACTAGTATATAGACCTTCTCGTGGTCCCAGGATTCCACCACATTTGTGATTCCTACATGTGTCGGGATTAAACTAAATTAATGTAGTAAAGCATACATGCGGGGACGGATTTTTATTTTCGTCCATAATAACCACTTGGGAACGGAGTTTTATTTCGTCCATGATAACCACTTGTTTCTCTTGGAAACGGCATGTATGTTTTGAAGACATTAGTTTAGGGAAATCTCGGAACATGAAAACCGACTTAGTCACGGAGTGTTAGACCATAACTAGAATTGTGTTGGCTTTTGCTCGGTTAAAGAGAGGCTTAAGGTCACCCCCGGCATGTAGTCATGAACTATGCCACGGGCTGAGGTTTACCGCTTTGAGAGAGCCAAGGTCGGGTGGAGCTTGAAACTTTCTAAGACGGGCCTTGACGGGTTTGGGGTTATGAACTTGTGCGACTTGATAGTGAGCAATTTATAAGAATTTGTGCATGTAGTGTGAGGTCCAACAAGTGAAAAAATTTTTTACTTTTTTTTTAGCAAATTTTTTTTTTTTTTTTGGCGAAAGGAGACGGTACTCCCTAGATTTTATTAATTAGAAATAAAAGGTACAAAAAAGGTGGGGGACATGACGGCCTTAACCACCGAGAAAAGAGCTAGAGGGTGGGTCTTATACATTCCATAAGAACCTCTACAAAAAGGAAGGGGGTCCTACCAAAAACAATAAAAACAAGGCAACTATGCCCTAATATTTGGATACAAAATCCTATCATAAAATAATAAACTTTGACAAAGTCTAGGACAAGAATCCAAAGTCGGAAACTCAAAATCATCTTGAGTGTTTGCTGAATGATTAGCCAAAAAATCTGCCACTTTGTTGCCTTCACGGTAAACATGGGAAATTTTCACCTCCATAGCCTCCATAGTTCTGAAAATGGATTGAATAACGTACCAAATTTCCCATGGAATAGAGTATTTGCGAAGAAGAATAAAGGCTAACACTTCAGAATCTACCTCAAGCCAAATAGAATGAAGACCCATCCTTCGAGCATGAGAAAGGCCATCAAGAGCAGCCCTAGCCTCTGCAATCATGTTTGTACCATGGCCATAGAAACAAGAGAACGCATATAAGAAAGAACCATCATGCCTACGAAACACTCCACCCCCCGAGGAAATACCAGGATTTCCACGCGAAGCCCCATCCGTATTTAGCTTAACTTGATCCAAGGTTGGGGTAAGCCAAGTAACAAGCTTTACCCGTGGAATAGTATTAATAGCCTTTTGAATGCCAAAGAACCGAACCATATGCATATCCGAGGAAGAGTAGCTGAATCGGACCTTGTTAGCATGAAGAATATCCACAATTTGGTGCCAAATACTATGAATCACATTATTAATTCTTGGAACAATCCCATCAAATCTGCATCTATTTCTGAGCTTCCAAAGGTCCCAACAAATGAAGCCGGGTAAAATATCACTCAACCATGAACTAATTTTGCTACATTTAGCTGATTTACATGCATGCCATGCAATAAGCCTTTGAGAAAGGGACAACCACGTTACACTAAAACCAATCATAGAACCAAAGTACAACCATACTTTCGAGGCAATCTCACCATTGATGAGAATATGAGAGATAGATTCAGAATCTGGACTAAAACAATAGTGGCATTTAGAAGTAAGAGGGATACCTTTACGAGACACATTGTCATCCGTAGGAAGAGCAGCCTTGAGGGCTTTCCAAAGAAAAATAGAGATTTTGAGAGGAAGAAATTTGCCCCAGCACCAAGAATATACATGACTTCTAATTCGAGAAACTCTACATTCTTTCAATGCCGACGAAATAGAAAATTTTCCTGAAGAAGAAGGAGTCCAGAAAGGAGTATCCATGCCATCCATGAGGCGAATGTCTTTAGCTTGAATGGCCATCAAGCATTCAGCCCCAAAAGTGTCTCTAACATAGTCTTCTTGGAGAACACCATCAACAAAGAGAGAGAAAATCTGGTCATGCCGAGGATCAAGGAGTGTAATATCATGAGACAACCATTTTTCTTGGATGGAAATCTCACCGATACCAACTCCCCACCGTATCCTTTCTTCAACCAGATTTTTGGCAGCAATCATGCGCCTCCAAATGTGAGAGCATCCAATTCGAACCGAGGCATCCATAGGGTGAGAATCCCGGCAATACTTAGCAGCAAGAAACTGGGTCCATAAAGAATCAGAAGTTCTAAATCTCCACCAAAGTTTCATGGAAAAGGCTAAAGACATCTCATCAAACTTTCGAAGACCTAAACCTCCTTCATTAATAGGCCAAAAAAAACTCCTTCCTTGACACCCAATGACATTTATGTCCCCCTTCCGAGCTGCTCCAAAAGAAGTTAGCAATAAGGCGATTCATGGCTGTAATGACACCTTTGGGAGGCTCAAGTAAGGATATATAGTAAATAGGAATGGCTTGTAAACAAGCTTTAATAAGCACCAACTTGGCCCCAGCCGAAAGAAGCTTCCCTTGCCAAGAATCAAGTCTATTACGAAGCTTTTGCATCACGGGATCAAACAGAGATTGGACTTTTCTACCAATATAAAGAGGGCATCCAAGATAAACAATAGGGAGTTGTTTCTTTTGGAACCCGGTCACATGACCAATAGCATTATCCAAATTCGCATTATCCCTCCCAGTTAGGAAACAAGATTTAGAAATACTAATAAGTTGCCTTGAAAAGTGCTGGTAGGACTCAAGAAAGCCCATATGAAGCTCAAGAGAGTGAATGCTCCCATTACAAAAAATAATAATATCATCAGCATACGAAAGATGTGATATAATAGGAACACCAACATTACCCGTTATATAGTTCACATGAGGATGGAGATCATGAAGATTATTCAGCCCACGACTTAATACCTCCGTAGCAACTATGAAAAGGCTTGGTGAAATTAGGTCACCTTGTCGCAGACCTCGGGAAGAAGAGAAGTAGTCACAAGCTGAACCATTGATGAGCACCGAACACCAACAAGAATTGATACATCTGAAGATCATGTCAAGCCATTCCTCAGAAAAACCAAACCGCCTCATAACTTTTATAAGTGCAAACCAAGAAAGCCTATCATACGCTTTAGCCATGTCCAGCTTCAAAGCGACATTAGATCCAAAAACTTTCCTTTTGAGAGAATGGAAAAGTTCTTAAGCAAGCAACACGTTTTCGTGAATCATTCTCCCTTTAACAAAACCACTTTGCTGAGGCGATATAATACGAGGAAGAACATTTTGAAGCCTAAGACATAATAGTTTGGTAATAACTTTATTAGAGAAGTTACACAAACTAATAGGTCTTAAATCAGAAAAAGAGTTAGGCACTTCCACTTTTGGGATTGTAACAATGAGCGTGCTAGTCCAACTTCGAGGGAGATGAAAACCAGAAAAAAAATTCCACCACGGCACGATGTAAGTCTCTACAAACAATATCCCAGCAAGGGTGATAGAAAGAACCCGTAAAACCATCTGGCCCCGCTGCACTAGAACCACTCATACTAAAAACCACGGAACGGAGCTCTTCTAAAGAAGGAGGAGCAATAAGCATCAGATTTTCCTCATTAGTAATCAATCGAGGAATAACATTCAACAAATCATCCGGAGGATTTTCCACATGACCATTAAGTTGGTCATAATAGAACCTGATAGCCTCATCTCTAATCTGCCCTTGGTCCACAATAAAATTACCATGACCATCTCGGATTCGATGAATGTAAAGTTTTTGCCTTTTTTTCTTAACATAAGCATGGAAGAATCTGGTATTACAATCACCATCTTTCACCCAATCCAAGTTAGCTTTCTGCATCCAAAACTCCTCTTCAATCTTAAGACGGTAGGATAGATTAGCTTGAGAAAGGTGGAGGGCAGCCGTATTCTCCTCACTTGGATCATTTTCAAACGCAAGCTCCTTACCACAAACATCATCCTCTGCGTTTTTAACATGTTGGTCTACTTTCCCAAAAGTGTTACGATTCCAGATTTGTAAATCATGTTTAAACTTTGTAAGCTTCTTTGCAAACTTTACTAACGGCCTACCATAAATTTTAACATTCCAAGAAGACAACACTACAGATTTAAAAGTTTCATGCCTAGCCCACACATTTAAGAATTTGAAAACACCTTTACGTACCCCATCAACCAACCGGATATTAACCAACAAAGGGGCATGGTCAGAACAAGTCCGACTAAGATGGTCAATAGAAGTTTGAGCAAAACTTTGAAGCCATTGATCGTTGTATAAAGCATGATCCAGCCTTTGAAGAATAGTAGCCCTTTGTTTCCGCTTATTCCACAAAGTGTAAATGTGACCTCAATAACCACCATCTATCAAATTAGAAACCTGAATCATATCCAAAAATTCAGCCACTTTAGAGTCAACAACAGGCTTGCCCCCTAGCTTCTCGGATTGATCAACAATGGCATTGAAGTCCCCTACAATCAGCCAAGCTTCATTAGTAGCACTCCCATCAATAATGTAATCCCAAAGTCCTCTCCTAACATATTTGCTACAGTTTTCATGAACAAAGGAAAGCAAAACAGGAGAAGGCCAAAGAGTATGAGCAGCTCGGACAGTTACAACTTGATTATCTTGATAGAGTATGGTCCAAGTAACTCCATGCCTCCACACAACCTAAATATTCCCTTTATCATTAGAAAAACCACCAACACATCTTAACTTACTAATATAAGAAGGAATAACTAAAGGATCAACTTTAGGTTCATATATTCCACAAATCGAAACATCATGCATCCTTATGAGTCTTTTCACACGCCTTATAGAAGAAGCATTTCCAATCCCACGGATATTCCAACTCAAAACTCCTACCATTAAAACAGATTAGGAAAGAAAAAGGAAGAGAGGGCTTTTAAGCCAATGAAGAACTTTTGCTCCCAGGAATAGGAGCATTGTTTTCCAAATCAACTTCATTTGCATGGGAGGAGAGCTCTTGAATGTCAAAATCTGATGTAACACGTGGAGCACGAGGAGAGAAGTTCAGATTATCAATAGTACCATCACTAGATTTCTTAAGAATGCTGAATCCTCAACTTCCAATTCAGAATCAGATTCAAATTTTCCATCTTCCAGCACATTTTTATCATCAACATTAATAATTTTAGACCTTGGCTCCTTAACAGCCCTTTGAGAACCATTCTGAACGTTATTTGCATGCACTTCAATTCTTTCTTCATCTAAACCAATGGAACCATCTTCAAAAATAACACCACTACAATTCTTAGATCCTTGTAGGTTTTCTTGTGCCATAGAACTTGAAGCCTTAAGAGAACCAGGAGAAACAAAAGGAGCACTTCTTTGTGGAAGAAAGCTAAATCCACTAGTAACCAAATTAGAGAATATATTCTTAGGACCTTTAGGAGATGAGGGCTTCCGTGCCAAAGGAGAACCAGAATTAATAACTTGGTGGATAATAGTAGACGGACCAGTTTGAACTTTCTTACCCTTAGAACTTGTATTAGTAGAGTCTTGCTGCAAAGAGTCTTTACCAACAGTATCTTGAGCTTTCTTGTCCTTAGAGTTTCGATTGGGCTGGTTGAGGGCTTTACCAATACCTTGATCACTTTATTTCCTTTTCTCCACATAAATTTGACTCGGCTTACCATGAGGTACTGATTTGGAGGGTTCTTGAACTATACCATCTGATCTAGATAAAGTATTTCCTTGGCCAACAACTTGATTAGGGTTTTTCCCTTCATCTTTTGGCCCCTCTTGGCGTGGGTGCAGAAAGTAACAAGAATCCATGTCATGATCAAGCTTGTAGAAATGTTTACAATATTGAGGAAGATTAATATAGACCAGCTTCTGGTAAAAACTCTCAAAATCGTCACCACAATCAATGAAAACCCTAGAAGGGAGCTTTTTTAACAAGTCCACCTGAACCAATACCCTAGCTTCACTAGGCCTAGAAAGATTAGCTGTAGGCTGATCTATAGTAAGGGGCTCCCCAAAAATCTTGGCAATAGAGAATAAACAAACTTTGTTGAACATATGAAAAGGCGAACCTGGAAGACCAACCCAAACAGGAAACAGAGAAGATTCCTTCTCCGGATGCCAGGAAGGAGTCCAACGAAAGACTCTCATAGGATGATGGCCCAATTGCCATGATTCCTTCGACCACAATCTGTTAAAATCGCCTTCATGCGCCAATCTGATCATAATATGCTTTGAGTCCACATGACCTAATTGAAATTTAGATTTTAAACCAAACTTGACAAAATAATGACGAGTAGTCTCCATATTAGGTCTGCCATGGGAGAATTTCCCTATAAGAGTAAACTTGAATGGTTGTGCAAGGGCAATAATGACATCCTTGGAGAGTTTAAGAGCTGGTTCACCTTTGTAATTGGACATCGGAATCATATTAATATTCGGAGGAGGAATAACAGGTTTATCCTTTAGCAAATCAGCAAAGGATTTCTTCTGTGTAGGGGACGGCGGCGCTAGGTTTTCTTGTTGGCCCAAGGAAAACGCGTCTTGAGGGGCAGCCATATTAGGAATCTGGGCAAAAACGGGATTAATCCCTTTTCCACTCGCACTAGGATTTCCTTGTCCTCCATGATTCCCAAGCGAACTAGGAATTTGATTAGCGCCATTAACAACAAGCGATGGGGAAGCCATTAAACTGCAGTAATCAAGAAAACCGAAACCCTAATTAGGGTTCCAGCAAGAACAAGGAGGCGGCTAGAGGAAAGAGTAGAGAGAAAAAGTCAAAAGGTCAAACATGTTTTTTTCAAGTGTTGACTAGTTGCCCCGAAAAATCTTGATACCACTTCAGGCACCGCATATGGGCATCCTTGGATTTACAACTCTCGAATCACCCGTGTGCCCACACCCCCATCATTCTGCTCTGTTCTGGAAACTGTTCCTGTTCTGGAGAATTGCCTTGAAAATGCTTTGGAAGTGTTTGTGTATAGTTTTCTTAATTATCAAAAGTCCTCTCAAAGTCCTTTTTCTTGAAATGGTGGAGAAGAGATGATAAATAGGTGTAAAACTGATATTTTTGGTGCCAAAACGAAGTCACAAAGAAATATTTCCTGAGCAAAATCATGTAAAATGAGAAAGGGAGGGATTCTTGGAGAAAATCTGTAACTGACGCCCAGATGCGCGTGCCTCCTGCCTTGGTGGCGGGACGCGCGCGCTTCTGACCCCTACGGGCGGAGGCGCGCGACTTCAAAATGGCTTTTCTGATAGAATGGACTAGAAAGTTAGTATTTTTCTTCAGTTTAGTCCCTGGACTTAACAGAGTCAGCTAGGAACTTAACAGAAGTAACAAAAACTAACGAGAAACACATAAAATAGGGAGAAACACAAGATCAAACGTGCCATCAGGGTGAGTGGTCTAAGGCGGGGTGTCTACACCGCATACATCCTTGGAATTAAGATCTAAAAATGCTCTGAGGTGTTCGGAAATGGTCGAAGTAGTTGAATAGGAGGATTACGATGACTATAGCCCTTGGTAAATTTACCAAAGATGAAAATGATTTATCTGATATTATGGATGACTGGTTACGGGGGGACCGCTTTGTTTTTGTAGGCTGTTCTGGTCTATTGCTCTTTCCTTATGCCTATTTCGCTTTAGGGGGTTGGTTCACAGGTACAATCGTGATAGATCTAAAAGACTGATTGGTTTAAATCAAAGTACATACATTGACAAGGTTTTTAAAAGATTCCGTATGGATAACTCTAAGAGAGGTAACCTGCCAGTGTTAGATGGTAAAAGTCTTAGCAAGACTCAGTGTCCTATGACAACTGATGAGCGGGAGTATATGAATGGAATCCCATATGCTTCGGCAATTGGATCCATTATGTATGCCATGATCTGTACTAGACCGGATGTCTCGTATGCTTTGAGCATGACAAGCAGATACCAGTCAAATCCAGGTGAGAGTCACTGGATAGCAGTCAAGGCGATTCTTAAGTACTTGAGAAGGACTAAAGATTCGTTCTTGATCTATGGAGGTTTGAAAGATGATCTTGTTGTAAGGGGTTACACAGATGCAAGTTTCAAACTGACAAGGATGATTTCAGATCACAATCTGGTTTTGTATTTATGCTAAATGGTGGTGCTATAAGTTGGAAGAGTTTCAAGAAGAGTGCAGTAGCTGATTCTACAACGGAAGCTGAGTATTTAGCTGCATCGGATGCTGCTAAGGAGGCGGTTTGGATCAAGAAATTCATAACTGAATTGGGAGTGGTTCCTAGCATTGCTAGTCTAATAGACCTTTATTGCGACAATAATGGTGCTATTTCTCAAGCAAAGGAACCAAGAGCACATCAAAGATCAAAACACATACTTAGGCGTTTTCATCTCATTCGAGAAATCGTAGAGAGGGAGGACGTAAAGATATTCAGAGTACCAATGGATGATAATATTGCTGATCCACTAACAAAGGGTCTTCCTCAAGCTAAATATGATGGTCATGTTAGGTCCATGTGTATTAGATACAATAATGATTGGGCCTAGTGCAAGTGGGAGATTGTTGGTGTGTATGCCCTAGGCATGTAATTTACCACGTTGTTTGACAATATTTATTATCACTTTTCATATATATATACTCCCTCCATCCCATAACAATGGGCACAGTTTGACTTTTTTGGTCAACTGAGTCAATCTTTGACCATAATTTTATGAATATCTAAATATCTCTATGAAATTCTAAAAATTGTTATTGTTTCACTATTAGAAATACTATCATTAACAATTTTTAGAATTGTCTAAAGATATCTAGATATTCATAAAATTATGCAAAGATTGACCTAATTGACCAAAAAAGTCAAAGTGTGCCCATTATAATGGGACGGAGGGAGTATATATAAAGAGATGTTTTGAATTATTATTTGTTGTTACATGCTTTGTTATAATATTCTCCATCCCTAGTACTTATGAAGAACTAGTATAAGTTTTATTAGATAATCATTTGCTGATTATGTGTATTGGATACAAGTTAAACTTATGGGTATATGTTGGTGAACATATACTGGACATGAAACAAAGATGAGGTTTATGTCATGGTCATAATGTCATAATTAAACCTCTAATAGTTATATCATTGGAATACTTAGACTTGAGATTATTGCGATCTTCCACATAATGGAGATCATGTTTGACATATTCAAACGTTACTCTTAACCAAGTAATTATAAAGGTTATGATTGGCCTGATCAAATTTATGTTGGGAAGTGTAATAAGTCAAGATAGATTTGTCCCTCAATATGAGAGATGTCAAGCTTGGGCCCCTCGATGAATAGTTGTGATGAAATGCATGGCCATGCTCAAAGTGAATTGATGAGATCGATATCATTTGAACTATCAAACTATCAAATCTTATGGGTTTATACGTTCAATGACATCGTAGGACAAAAGGATTGTGATATGTTCTATAAAGGATAACGAACTTATATAGTTACACTAATTGGGTAGGTATGACAGTTTGCTAGAACCTAATCAAATCTTATGGGTTTATACCCATTGCCAACTTAGTGTAATCCTAAAGGGTCACACACATTAGAATGCATCTAAAAGTACTTAAATGGAATATTGGGTCGAAAGACTTTTGAGGGATTTTGTGAAATTAGAGGAGAAAAGTGGAAAAGGGGAGGGTCCGGGCGGACCTCCTGAAGCCCCAGCTGGACATCCTGAAGCCCTGTTCGGACCTCTTGAAGCCCCAGGCGGACCAAGTTTGTATCCCGGTTGGACCATGCCTAGGTCCATCTGGACCAACTTGTATACCCGGGCGGACCTTGACCTGTTCAACTTGGTATTTTCCTGTTCCGTTTTCTTGCGGGTTTAGTCATTAGTTACCTATTTGGAATAGGTTTAACAAGTATAAAAACCCCCTCTAACAGCCCTAATCAGTACATAACATTGTGAGAGCCTCCAAAGAGTTTGAGAGGATTAATTCTTGTTCTAAGAGCATAAAAGTGAAGAACAAGAAATCACATATATTCCATGTAGTTCATATTATTGTGAAAGCGTGTTTCACAATTGGTCTAGCAACCAAGATCAAGAGGCGTCTTGATATTCGTTCGTGGTTTGGACACCGATAGAGGGTGAAGCTTATCACCTCCAAGTTCGTGATCTTGTTCGTGATATTGTTCGTGATCAAGTTCGAAAAGCTCCACCAAAGTCAAG
Organism: Campanula takesimana; assembly: GCA_026119855.1. Taxonomy (NCBI): domain Eukaryota; kingdom Viridiplantae; phylum Streptophyta; class Magnoliopsida; order Asterales; family Campanulaceae; genus Campanula; species Campanula takesimana. The sequence continues at coordinate 980,543 of JAOWBW010000296.1, read as the reverse complement.
GTTGTTGATCAAACGTATCAAGGGTTAGTATTCTAGTATTCATTGTAGATGTATTTGACTTAATCATATGAATGAATCTATGGGATTTTTTTTCATAAAATTTTAAATGCTTAATTCCGCTGCGCATGTTACTTGGAAACCCAACAGATTAACTTTTATGTGTGAACCTTCTTGAAAATTTAAGTCACTTGCCGACCCATGATTAAAACACTTGGGATTACACAGGTATTTTCATGCGCTCTCTAACTCTCGTGAGGTGCATTGATTTTATCTTTGTAGGAACAAGATGAGTGAAAGAGTGGTTCCTATGCGTTTAAAGTGGTTTGACTTAATTAGGCTATCAAAAGAGTTTTGGGTCTAAGGCACAGATGGGATTAAAAACATGCTTGACATAAGATGTCTTGAAGAATCTCATAAAAGATCTAAGAGTCATATGTGATATGATTGATAAGGAGTTATCTACCTAAATAGTTTACTTTTATGCATCCTACCCTCGCGGACGTAAAATTAAATGAAATATGGATCTTAGCCCATTTAAATTGTATTATACATTAGATGTATATGAAGGTTGTATAATTTGGTGGGAGTATTTGTGAAATACTAAATTTATAATATCTTTAATTAAGTTGGTACTTATATGTGGTTACATGTTTGCATAATTGTAGATAATGGCACAAATCACTCCCAACCTATCATTGCGATCTATCCTTGAGAAGGAAAAACTTAAGAGAATGGTGCTAACTTCATGGATTGGATCCGATGCCTTAGAATTGTTCTAAAGCATGAAGATAAGCTGTACATTCTTGATGAACGTTCCTGAAGAGGAACCTGCTGCCACTACCCCTAGGGCAGAGAGAGATGCCTACAAGAAGCATAAAAGTGATTCTCGTGAGGTCGGTGTCTCATGCTTGCTGCCAGTTGTTCTGAGCTTCAGAAGACTCTTGAACACTTGGAAGCCTATGACTTAGGCATTGAATTGAAAGATATGTTTCAAGAGCAAGCAAGGCAAGAAAGGTTCGACACTATAGCTGCTCTGATCTCATACAAGATGAGTGAAGGACAGGTAGTGGGTTCTCATGTTTTGAAAATGAAGGCGCACTTTGAGCAGCCCACTTTGAGCATCTAGAGAGGCTTGGCCATCCCATCTCTGTTGAGTTGGCTACTGATTTTATTCTTAATTCATTGCCTAATCAGTTCGTCATGAACTATAATATGCATGGCATGGATAAGACCCTGTCTGAGTTGCATGGGATGCTAAAGACAGCGGAAAAAAAATCATTAAAGAAGCTTCTCATGTGCTTATGGTGTCAAAGGAAGGAAAGGGCTATAAAGCCAAAGTAAAGGGTAACGCAAAAGTTGTCAAACCCAAGATAAGCAACGAAACTGTTGCCAATGTTATGGTGGCTAAACCAAACTCCCAAAAGGATGCAATCTGTTTCCACTACAATGAGATTGGTCATTGGAAATGTAATTGCAAGGCTTACATTGAAGAAAAGAAGAAGAAGAAGGGCAGTGGGACTGCTTCTACTTCAGGTATCTATGTTATAGATATACTCCTTTCTACTTCTAGTTCCTGGGTATTAGATACTAGATGTGGATCTCACATTTGTTTAAATGTACAGGCACTAAGGAATAGGAGTCTACTCAAAGATGGCGAGGTGGACCTACGCGTGGGGAATGGAGCAAGAGTTGCTGCATTAGCCGTAGGAACCCATGATGTCATTTTACCTAGCGGATTAATTCTTGTTTTGAACAATTGTTATTACGTTTCGGATTTGAGTAGAACTATTATTTCAATTTCTTGTTTGGATAATGAAGGTTATAGTTTCCTTATTAAAAATAAGAAGTTTTCTATTTATTTAAATAAGATACTTTATTGTACTGCATGTTCATTTAATGGCATTTATGCCCTTGATGTTGAGAATAGAAATAATGAGAATATCTATAATGTAAATAAGAAATCCAAACCTAATGATGTAAATCACACTTATTTGTGGCATTGCCGTCTTGGTCATATTAATAAGAAGCGTATCTCAAAACTCTATGGGGATGGACTTTTAGATTCACGTGATTTTGAATCGTATGAAACTTGTGAGTCTTGTTTACTTGTAAAATGACAAAGACACCTTTTACTAAGAGTAGTGAAAGGGCTAGTGACTTATTGGGACTCATACATACTGATTTGTGTGGACCATTAAGCAGTAACGCTAGGGGAGGATATCAATACTTCATAACATTCACTGATGATTTTAGTAGATATGGCTATGTCTACTTAATGAAACATAGAAATGAATCTTTTGAGATATTTAGAATATTTCAAAATGAAGTACAAAATCAACTTGGTAAAACTATTAAAGCACTTCGATCAGATCGTGGTGGAGAATATTTGAGCCAAGAATTTGACAATCATCTTAAAGATTGTTGAATAGTTTCACAATTAATTCCGCCTGGAACACCACAATGGAATGGTGTGTCTGAGCGGAGAAATAGGACTTTATTGGATATGGTCCGCTCCAAGATGAGTCAAGTTAATATTCTTTTATCCTTTTGGGGACATGCACTAGAAACTGTTGTGCTTACACTAAATAATGTTCCAACAAAATCTCTTCAAAAGACACCATATGAGATGTGGACTGGAAAGAAGCCTAATATTTCTTTTATGAAGATTTGGGGTTGTGAGGCATATGTCAAGAGACTTGTCTCTGATAAACTCGCACACAAGTCTGATAAATGTATTTTCGTTGGATATCCTAAGGAAACTAAGGGATATTACTTTTACAACCGCGCAGACAACAAGGTGTTTGTTGCTCGAGATGGTGCTTTTCTAGAGAAAGTGTTTCTCTCCAAAAGAACTAGTGGGAGTAAAATTAATCTCGAAGAGGTTCGAGAACCCAAAAATAACATGGAACCGATGGTTGGATCTGAACAAGTTTCACAAGAAGTTGTGGATCCTATTCAGAATACTCAAGTTCCTCGCAGAACTGGTAGGGTGCGATCCGAACCTGAGAGATATGGATTTATCATGATGGATAGTAATGAAGTAGAAGTCATAGTTGATGACGAACCTACTTCCTATCAAGAAGCAATGTCCTCTCCTGATTCAGATAAATGGCTTGGAGCCATGGAATCTGAAATTCAGTCCATGTATGATAATCAAGTTTGGAACTTGAGTGATGCACCCGAAGGTGTAAAACCCATAGGATGCAAGTGGGTTTTCAAAAACAAAACTGACATGAATGGAAAGGTGAATACTTATAAAGCTAGACTTGTAGCGATAGGCTATAGGCAGATTCATGGTATTGACTATGATGAAACCTTTTCGCCCGTAGCAATGATCAAGTCTATAAGAATTTTAATTTCTGTAGCTGCCTATTTTGACTATGAGATATGGAAAATAGATGTCAAAACAGCGTTCCTTAACGGGAACTTACTTGAGGATGTGTATATGACACAACCTGAAGGTTTTATAAATCCAGAAAATTCTAACAAAGTATGCAAGTTGCAGAGATCCATCTATGGATTGAAGCAAGCCTCTAGGAGTTGGAATCTTTGATTTGATGAATCGGTCAAAGAGTTTGGCTTCAACAAGAACGAAGATGAACCTTGTGTATATAAGAAGATTAGTGGGTGCGTAGTATTATTTCTTGTGCTATATGTTGATTACATATTGCTCATTGGAAACGACATTCATGCACTTCAGTCTGTAAAGACTTGGTTAGGAATGTGTTTCTCAATGAAAGATAAGGGAGAAGCCGCCTACATCCTTGGCATAAAGATCTATCATGATAGATCTAAGATTTTGATTGGTTTGAGTCAAAGTACATATATTGACAAAGTTCTCAAGAGACTCCACATGGAAAACTCTAAGAGAGGAAATTTTCCAGTAGGTCATGGCATAACTCTAAGCAAGAATCAATGTCCTAAGACAACTGATGAGCGTGAGAGAATGATTGGAAACCCATATGCTTCTACAATTGGATCTATCATGTATGCCATGATATGTACTAGACCCGATGTCTCGTATGCTTTAAGCATGACGAGCAGATACCAATCAGATCCTGGTGAGAGTCACTGGATTGCAGTCAAGACGATTCTTAAGTACTGGCGATGGACTAAAGATTTGTTCTTGGTATATGGAGGTATGGAAGATGATCTTGTTGTAAAGGGTTACACAGATGTAAGCTTCCAAACTGACAAGGATGATTCAAGATCGCAATCTGGATTTGTGTTTATGCTTAATGGTGGTGTTGTTAGCTGGAAGAGTTCTCAGCAGACTACCGTAGCTGATTCTACAACTGAATCTGAGTATATAGCTGCATACGATGCTGCTAAAGAGGCTGTTTGGATTAAGAAGTTCATTAGTGAACTAGATGTGGTTCCTAGCATTGCGAACCCAATAGACCCTTATTGTGATAATAATGGTGCTATTGCTCAAGCAAAGGAACCTAGATCACATCAAAAATCCAAACACATACTTAAGCATTTTCATATCATTCGAAAAATCCTTGATAGAGGAGACGTGAATATATGCAGCGTACCAACTGAGGATACCATTGCTGACCCATTGACAAAGGGTCTTCCACAAGCAAACCATCATGGTCATGTTAGGTCTATGGGTATCCGATACATTAATTAGGCCTACTGCAAGTGGGAGATTGTTGGTGTGTATGCCCTAGGCACGTTATTTGAACGATTAATGTTATCATTTGCTTATGATTTAATAAAGATATTTAATGTTTGATTATTATATCTTTTGCATATTTATTATAATAATCCCCGTCCCTGATAGTTAAGATTAAATTATTAGTATAAGTTTAATAGATAATCATATGATGATTATGTGTATGCGATACAATTAGACTTATGGGTATTTGTTGGAGAACAAATACTGGACTGACCCCTATGAGATTTATGTCATGGTCACAATGTCATAATTAAGTCTCATATAGTTATATCACTGGAATCTCTAAACCTGAGGTTATTGCAGTCTTCCACATAATGAACATTACGTTTGACATATTCAAACGTTACCCTTAACCGGGTAGCTATAAAGAATATGATTGGTGTAATCGAAATCATGTAGGGAAGAGTAATAAGCCAAGATGGGATTTGTTCCTCGTCAAGAGAGATGTCAAGGTTTGGTCACTCGATGAATGCTATTGATGAAATGCATGGCCATGCTCAAGTGAATTGATTGGATCAATAACATTTGTATTATCAATACATTCGGGATCGAGAAAGCATTGAACATAGGTAAGTTGACCATTGACCATGGCTTACATTCAATAGACATCATGTAACATAGAGATTGTGTTATGTTCTATTTAGGAAACTTTGAATTTCAAATTTATACTAATTGGGTAGTCATAATGGCTTGCTAGAGTCCGCTTATGACTTGTGAGGTTTGAATGGTTCGGACTCGTTGCCAACTTAGTATAATCCTATTGGGTCACACACGTAGAACGGATAATTAAAAGGAACGAAAAACGAGGAAACTGAGAAGGGGAGCCGTACGGCTAGCTTGCCACCATACCGTTGGAAAGCAACCGTACGGCTGCCCCCCCCCCCGGCTGTCAGTTTAATTTTGGTCTATTCTTGTTGGACAAGAATACCTAAGTCCTAAAGGGTTTTGGAAACCCCTTGTATATAATGTGGACAACCAGGATTTGTTTCCAATGCATTGATTTGAGAAATCACAAACTCTTTCTTGGAGAGAGAGAATACATATAATATACTAGGATCATTGTATCTGATTATTCCCAATTATCAAATCACAATAATCTTTAGGAGCTTTGAAGAATCGTTCTTCACCATTGTTTTTAAAACTGAAGGCCTAGTAGTCAAGTTCGAGAAGGTGTTCTTGAAATCTGTTCGTTGTGTGGATCACCGGTAGAGGGCGTTTCTCTTCGCTTCTGAATCCAAGTTTTCATATCTCGATCTATAAGGGTTAGTTTCTTTCTTCTTCATATTATGAATTTTTTATCATAACGGATCTAGGCTATTGGGTTTCTTCATGTTATTCTTCCGCTGCGCATGATTGCACGAAACCCAACAGTCTATTGAACGTAAGCTATGGTCAATGGTCAACTTACCTTGTTCAATGCTTTCTCGATCCCGAATATATTGATAACACAAATGACATTGATCCAATCAATTCATTTGAGCGCGGCCGTGCATTTCATCAATACTATTCATCGAGGGGCCCAAGCTTGACATCTTTCTTAAAGAGGAACAAATCCCATCTTGCTTATTACCTTTCCCTACATAATTTTGATCATGCCAATCATATCCTTTATAGCTACCCGGTTAAAGGTAACGTTTGAATATGTCAAACATAATGTTCATCAAGTGGAAGACTGTAATAAGCTCAGGTCTAAAGATTCAAGTGATATAACTATATGAGATTTAATTATGACATTTGAACATGACATAAATCTCATAGGGGTCAGTCCAGTATTTGTTCTCCCATAAATACCCATAAGTCTAATTGTATCGCATACACATAATCATCATATGATTATTCATTAAACTTATACTAGTAATTCATTATTACTAGGGACAGAGATTATTATAATAAACATGCAAAAGATATAATAATCAAACATTAAATATCTTTATTAAAGCATAAGCAAATGATAACATTAATCGTTCAAATAATGTGCCTAGGGAAAACACACCAATAATCTCCCACTTGCACTAGCCCTAATTAATGTATCGAACACCCATAGACCTAACATGACCATCATGCTTTTCTTGCGGAAGACCCTTTGTCAATGGGTCAGCAATGTTATCCTCAGTTGGTACTCTGCATATATTCACGTCTCCTCTATCAATGATTTCTCGAATGATATGAAAACGCTTAAGTATGTGTTTGGATTTCTGATTCGATCTAAGTTCTTTTGCTTGAGCAATAGCAACATTATTATCACAATAAAGGTCTATTGGATTAGCAATGCTAGGAACCACCTCTAGTTCACCAATGAACTTCTTAATCCAAACAACCTCTTTAGCAGCATCGGATGTAGCTATATACTCAGCTTCAGTTGTAGAATCAGCAACGGTACTCTGCTTAGAAATCTTCCAGCTTACAGCACCACCATTTAGCATAAACACAAAACCAGATTGCGATCTATAAGCATCCTTGTCAGTTTGGAAGCTTACATCTGTGTAACCCCTTACAACAAGATCATCTTCCAAATCTCCATATATCAAAAACGAGTTTTTAGTCCTTCTTAAGTACTTAAGAATCAATTTGACAGCTATCCAGTGACTCTAACCAGGATCCGATTGGTATCTACTCATCATGCTCAAAGAATAAGAGACATCAGGTCTAGTACATATCATGGCATACATAATGGATCCAATTGTAGAAGCATATAGGATTCCATTCATGCGTTCTCGCTCATCAGTTATCTGAGGACATTGAGTCTTGCTAAGAGTTTTACTATGTAACACTGGCAGGTTACCTCTCTTAGAGTCTTCCATATGGAATATTTTAAGAAACTTATCAATGTATGTACTTCGACTCAAACCAATCAATTTCTTAGATCTATCATGATAGATCTTTATGCATGCCAATGATGTAAGCGGCTTCTCCCATATCTTTCATTGAGAAACACTTTCCTAACCAAGTCTTTACAGACTAAAGTGTTCCAATGAGCAATATGTCATCAACATATAGCACTAAAAATAATACTACGCTCCCACTAATTTTCTTGTATGCACAAGGTTCATCTTCATTCTTGATAAAGCCAAACTCTTTGACCGATTCATCAAATCGAAGATTCCAACTCCTAGAGGCTTGGCTTCAATCCATTTATGGATCTTTGGAACTTGCATACTTTATTAGAATTTTCTGGACTTACAAAACCTTTTGTGTCATATACACATCCTCAAGTAAGTTCCCGTTAAGGAACGCTGTTTTGACATCCATTTGCCATATCTCATAGTCAAAATATGCAGCTATGGTAATTAAAATCCTTATAGAGTTGATCATTGCTACGGGCGAAAAGTATCATAGTCAATACCGTGAATCTGCCTATATCCTTTCGCTACAAGTCTAGCTTTATAAGTATGTACCTTTCCATCCATGTCAGTTTTCCTTTTGAAAACCCACTTGCATCCTATTGTTTTTACACCATCGGGTGCATCTATTAAGTTCCAAACTTGATTATCATACATGGATTTAATTTCAGATTCCATGGCTCCAAGCCATTTATCTGAATTAGGAGCGGACATCTCTTCTTGGTAGTGTAGACACCCCGCCTTGGACCGCTCACCCGATTGCCACACCTGATTTTGTGTTTCTCCCTCTTTAAGTGTTTTCTGTTAGTTTCTGTTACTTTAGTTAAGTTCAAGACGGACTCCGTTAAGTCCCGGGACTAAACTGAATAACAGTTCTAACTTTCTAGTCCATTCTGTCAAAAATTTCTTTTCAGAGTCGCGCACCTCCGCCTCTTGAGGCCAGACGTGCGCGCCTTCCGCCGCCTAGGTGGGATGCGCGCGCTTCTGGGGTGTGTCAGTTACAGATTCTGCCCAAGAATCTCTCCCTTGCTCATTATACATGATTTTTGCCCGGGAAAGATTTCTTGGAGACTCCGTTTGGCTCCAAAAACTCCCCTCTTTCAACTATAAAAACCCCTCCAATCCATCATTGGAAGGTGGACTTTGGGACCTTTTTCCTCACTTCTTTTCTAGACTTTTCCTTGGGACTTCTTTTAGACCTTTGTCAACTAAGTATTCAACCTCTTCTTCAAAGCTTTTCAAGAGGTTCTCTTTGAAGGATACTATAGGTAAATATCTTAAACTTTCTTCTTCTTCTTCTCCAATCAAATGTGCAATCACCCCAAAACCATTTGGGACATGACACCAATGGTCCTTTCATTACATTGAATTGGCCTAGGAGTCATCTCCCTACATTTTAAACTTTAAAACCCCTTTTTATCATCATTCAAATAGGAAGAACACATTTATCTTTAAAGTGAATTATGAACAAACAAGACCGACTTTGCTCGGGCGAAATGGGTGTTTAAGTACTTCCCATTTCGTAACCTAACCCCCGAACCCCCCATCCCAAAGAATCTCTGTTTTCGTAAATCAAACTTAGTCTCATAAACATTAGGTTTTCTTACGTTCCTCAAAAACGTGGGTGGAGACTCTAAAACACAATTAGACATCCTAGGACGAGCTCGCGCGTTGTGGCCTAAGGCCGCGGCCTCCGCCCCCCGGGTATCTACAGTGGCGACTCCGCTGGGGATGCTTGAGGGTTAAACTTGTGTTTCTGTTCATAATTCACTTTTTTGGGCATTCTGGAAATTGATATGGGAAGCGCGCGCCTCAGACTTTCATGGTCCAAAGCACGCGCGTCCCGCATCAAATTCCAGAATCGCCCGCCTTCCATGTGTTCTTCCTATTCTTCCTATTATTTCGTGCTAACAAACATTGCATGGGTTTCATCACACAATCAGGACCAGGGCAATCCCCTGAGTCCATAAGTTTCTGATAATCTGATAGGTTAGCCCAGAAGCGGGCGCCTCCCAGATACAATGCGCCAGGCATGCGCTTCCCACAACACCAGCCCGAGGCGCGCGCTTCTGGGCTAATTTCCAGGGCAAGAACAGGTTTCAGTGATTGAATAGAACAGTGGGGTGTGGGCACAGTTGCCTGCATCAGAACAGAATCGAACCCTTGGACTGTTTAAATTTGTGTTTATTTACCGGTCACACGGGTGATTCGGGAGTTGTAATTTACGTGCTTATGTGTTTTTTTTATCTTTTCTTTTCTTTTTTTTTTTTGGCGAAAGGAGGATGGTACCTCCCTAGATTTTATTAATAAAAGGAAAATTACAAACATGGTGGGGGACATGACCACCTCAACCACCAGGAAGAGAAAATGGGGGAGTTCTTACACAAATCGTAAGATCCTCTACAAAAACGGGTGGGGTGAATACTAAAACTAGCAAACATCTATAAAGAAATCTAGCCATTAAAAACCTTACTTGGTACGAATATAAGGAGTCCTTGCCTTGTCTAAAGAAATCAGCCCTTTACATTGACGAGGGAGATCATTAACCGATAGAAACTCGAAATTATGCCCATCGTCCGCTGCCATGTTTGCTAGACAATCAGCGACACTATTCCCTTCTCGAAAAATGTGAGTCACCCGAACCTCGATATTGACCATTAGCCGGTGAATGTGAGAGATGATGTACCAAACAGCCCAAGGAATGTGGTATTCCTTAATAATTATGCGCATGAGGGCTTGGGAATCAAGCTCTAACCAAACACGGTGATACCTCTTCTATGAGCTACAAGAAGACCATCTCTAGCTGCCATAGCTTCAGCCATCATATTCGATTCTACTCCATAATAATTAGAAAAGCCATAGATGAAATCCCCATTATGATCACGGCAAATTCCTCCTCCCGAAGCTATACCTGGATTTCCCCTTGAGACGCCATCCGTGTTAATTTTAATCTCATTTAGGTGAGGAGCTTCCCACAAGACCATTTTAATGTTCGGAGTTTTGGGAAGAGAAGTATGAAAAAGAAACCAATCAAGTAAATGAGAATCATCAACTGACCGAGAGAAAGAAAGGGAGAAGGCCGAGGCAATTGCAGAGGCTTGAGTTTGCACCTTATAGATAATATTGTTGGGTTGCATAATCACTCCTTCAAATCTGCTTTTATTTCGAGCATGCCAAATTTCCCAACATATAAGAGCGGGGATAATCATGATAAGCCACTTAACAACCGGGGAGGGAGATTTGCCCCCACACCACCACCGAACTAGATGTTGATTAAGAGTTCCTCCAGCCATGCAAATGTCACACATCAAGCTAAAGTGCTCCCAAACCCGAGCAACAGTTTCTCCATTAGAGAAAATGTGCAAGATGGATTCCTCCCTAGGAGAACGACAGCACGCACATTTAGAAGGCCCAGCTATTCCTCTCTTCTTAATCATTTCATCCGTAGGAATCCCCCCATGAAGAGTACGCCAAAGAAAGACAGAAATTTTCTTTGGAAGATACTTATTCCAGCAATAAGAATGGATGGTTGATTTAACCCTATTTGTTCGACATTCCCGCCATGCAGAACTCACAGTGAACTTGCCAGAAGAAGAAGGCAACCATATTGGGATATCCGGACCATTAGAAAGAGAAATGGAATTATTCTGAATTAACATCAAGAGCTGCTCACCATAGTTTTCTCGAATGAAGTTTATTCGAGGCATACCATTCTCAAACAACGTTGAGACCTCAGCATGATGAAAAGGGATGGGACCCATCGATCCTTCCAACCAATTTTCGTGAACTGTGATATTACCTTGACCAACCCTCCAAGCAATTCGCTCCTCCACCAAATGTTTGATATCAATCATACGTTCCAAATGTGAGATGCATAAGAAGTACAAATAGCATCCATAGGGTAAATTTCCAGCAATATTTGGCCAACATAACACTACTCCATAAAGAATCAGTAGTACGCAAACGCCACCATAACTTCATAGCAAACGCCTTGGCTATCTCTTCGAATTTTCGAAGGCCCAGACCACCTTCATCAATGGGCCAACACATTTTATTCCATGATAACCAGTGGCATTTTTTATCCCCATCATGACTACTCCAAAAGAAACGAACAATGATCTTCTCCATTGCACTTATCACCCCTTTGGGAGGGTCAATAAGAGCCAGATAATATAGAGGGATAGCACTTATACAAGATTGGATAAGAGTTAATTTTGCCCCATAAGATAAAAGTTTACCTTTCCACGAAGCAAGCTTATTCTCCATTTTACGAATAAGGGAGTGAAAAATGCTGATTTTTTTCCGTCCCGTATACAACGGACAGCCCAAATACTTCAAGGGGAGATCTTGTTTAACAAAGCCCGTAATGGCTGCGATCATATCATCTCTATCTCTGTTCTTGCCCGTGATAAACCTGACTTTTGGATGTTAATAAGTTGTCCCGAGAATTTTTGGTAACACTCCAAGTAATGCATATGTGACTCCAACGAATTCTTCGAACCATTACAGAAAATTATCACGTCATCAGCATAGGCTAAATGAGAGACTAATGGAGTATTGACATGAATTCGATACCTGAATTGGGGGCAAATTGTGTGAAGGTGATTCAACCCACGACTCATCATTTCAGCACCAATAATGAAGAGGCAAGGGGATAAAGGATCCCCTTGGCGAAGACCTCGAGATGACTGAAAGAAACCACAACTTTCTCCATTTATAAAAACAGAAAACCAACAATTCGAGATGCAGCGATAGATCATATCAATCCATATTTCATTAAACCCAAAGTATCTCATAACCTTCAATAGCCCAAACCAAGATAAACGATCGTAAGCTTTAGCCATATCGAGCTTAAGAGCCACATTTGAGCCTCGCACCTTCTTATTAATGGATTGCAGAATTTCTTGGGCTAGCAGCACATTTTCATGAATAACTCTACCCTTTACAAATCCGCTTTATTGGGGGGGGGGGGAGATGATACGAGGGAGAGTAGAAGACAACCGACATGTAAGGAGCTTGGTGATGACTTTATTGCAAAAATTACATAGACTAATAGGCCGGAGATCAAAGAAGGAAGAAGGAGATTCAACCTTAGGAATAGTAATAATTAGAGTACTTGACCAACTTCTAGGCATTTGGAAGCCAGAAAAGAAATCCCCAATAGCCATGCAGAAGTCATGTTTAATAATATCCCATCAACCTTTATAAAAGTCTCCCGTGAAACCATCCGGCCCCGCCGCGCTTTGCCCATTCATTTGAGAGACAATATCATGAATTTCCTCCAAATTAGGAACGTTAATTAACATGGCATTGTCCTCATCATTGATTAACCGAGGTATAAGAAAAGAGAAGTCATCCGAAGGATTCTCGACATATTTTTTTTTTTTTGGCGAAAAGAGACGGTACTCCCTAGATTTTATTAATAAAAATTAATAAAGGATACAAGCAAGGTGGGGGACATGACAGCCTTAACCACCTGAAAGAAAAAAAACTAGGGGGGAGGCCTTACACAAGTTGTAAAGACCTCTACAAAATAGGGAGGGATGACTATTAAAAGAGGAAAGCAATCTATACAAAAGTCTAGCCATAAAACAGAAGCTATCGCCTAATATAAGGAGTAAAAGTACGATCCAAAGTATAGGCCCCCTTACAATAGTGAGGGAGATCACCAGCAGAGTAGAAAAAAGAGTCCTGACGAGTACGAACCGCCAAATTAGCAAGACTATCCGCCACATGATTACCTTCTCTAAGAACATGAGAAATTTTTATATGAATCCGCCTCATAAAACGTTTAATAGCCTGAACTTCATACCAAATCTGCCAAGGGATGTGATATTCTTCAATGAGGATCTTAAGGAGAACTTCAGAGTCAATTTAAAGCCAAAGGTTAGTCATGCCAAAGGAGAAAGCATAAGAGATACCATCAATGGAAGCCTTAGCTTCGGCCATCATATTGGTTCCCTTGCCATAGAATCTGGAATACGCAAACAACATCTCACCTTTATAATTTCTGAAAATTCCTCCACCCGACGACATAGGTCCCGGATTTCCCTTAGACGCACCATCAGAATTCAGCTTTATTTGATCAATAATTGGCGCCTTCCAAACAACCATTCTAACCCGTTTACAAGGAAGAGAAATAGGAGTGAAATGGAAAACCGAGAGGAGATGAAGATCCATTGGAGAATCTAAAAAAACAGGCTGAAAGGCTTTATAAAGGCCTTCAATCAGCTTGTAAATGGAGTGAAAAATCGAGGTAGTAGTCATAGGAGAGTCTTCAAACTTAGCTTTGTTCCTACTTTTCCAAATTTCCCAAGTAACAATAGCTGGAAGAAGTCTAGCAACCCACATGAAACCCTTTCCAATATATTTTGGTTTGCATAACCACCAACTCATGAGGATAGAATGAAGAGAATAATGACAAAGAGGAACACCCATCAATTGAGAAAAATGAGACCAAATAGCCACGGCAATGTCACTATGAGCGAACAAATGACAATTATCCTCTATAGCATGATTTTGGCAGCAAACACAAGATGAGGCTATGTGTATACCCCTCTTTTGAACAGCCAAATCCGTAGGGATCCCGTTATGAAGAACACGCCAAAGAAAATAGAAATCTTAATAGGAATATTAGGATGCCAACAAAGCTCAAAAAACCCTACTTTTATTCTTTTTGATCCTGCAAATTTCCCATGCCGTAGGAGAGTAAACTGACCTGTCGAAGAGGGAGACCAAAAAAGATGATCCGGGGTATCAATGATTCGAATGCACTGATCCTGAATGCGTTTGAGAAGAAGAGGACCATAGGAGTTTTGAATAAAATCAGATCGGGGCTACCCTACATGAAAGAGAGAAGAGATTTCCATGTGATCTCCGAGAAGGTGAAGATCTTCCTCCAACCATCTTTCATGAATAGAGATGTCCCCACAACCTACACGCCATCTAATATGCTGCTCAACAAACATCCTTGACGCTAACCATACGAGACCAACATGCGAGGCAAAAGAAGGGATAGTGGCGTCCATTGGATGAGTTCCATAGCAATATTTAGCCATAAGAAAATCAGTCCATAAGGAATTCGTGCCTCTAAATATCCACCAAAGCTTCATTGCCAAGGCTTTAGAAACATCTTCAAACCGTCTAAGGCCCAAGCCTCCTTCATCCGTAGGGTAAAACATTTTAGCATGATAAACCCAATGACATTTATTAGATCCATCCATGCCACACCAAAAGAAATTAGCAATCAACCGATACATAGCCTTGAAGGTACCCTTGGGAGGCTCAAGAAGAGAGATGTAATAAAGAGGAATAGCTTGAAGACAAGTTTTGATAAGAGTAAGTTTAGCGCCATAGGACAGAAGCTTCCCTTGCCAAGTAGCCAATCTATCCTCCATTTTTCGAAGGACCCCATTAAAAAAGGACATCTTTTTTCGGCCAACATAAATTGGACACCCCAAATAAGTGATAGGAAGCTCCTTTTTTTGGAAACCTGTAACTTCAGAAATAATCAAATCTCTTTCCTCATTATGGACCCCAGTCACAAAGCAAGATTTAGCTACACTCACAATCTGCCCCGAGAAATCCTGATACCAACTTAAGCATCTCATATGAGCCTCAAGGGAATCTTTAGAGCCATTACAAAAGATTATAATATCATCAGCATATGATAAGTGAGAAACCAAAGGAGTGTGAATATGTGCTCTAAATCTGTAATGAGGATTCTCAGAATGAAGAGTATTGAGACCTCTACTAAGAACCTCCGCTGCAATGATAAACAGGATAGGAGAAATGGGATCCCCTTGCCGAAGACCTCTAGTTGAGGGGAAGAAACCACAACTTTCGCCATTAACAAGGATAGAAAACCAGCAAGATGAAATGCTACGGAAAATCATACCATTCCATACCTCATTAAAGCCAAATTTCCTCATGACTTTTATCAATGCAAACCAGGAAATACGGTCATAAGCCTTAGCCATATCCAGCTTTAAGCTCACATTGGTACCCCACACTTTCTTTTTAATAGATTGCATAAGCTCTTAAGCAAGAAGAACATTCTCATGGATCATTCTACCTTTAACAAAACCACTTTGTTGAGGCGAAATGATACGGGGAAGAATAGTAGTTAAGCGACAAGTAAGTAACTTAGTTACCACTTTATTCGAAAAATTGCAGAGGCCTGAAGCTGATCCGAGTAGAAGTGAACAGCTTCCTCCTTAATAGCCATCTGATCCGTGAGCCAATTCCCATGACGATCTTTTATACGATGAATAAAACGTTTTTGTCTCCTTTTTTTAACCTTTGCTTGAAAATATTTAGTGTTTTTATCCCCATCCTTTATCCATGCAATATTAGCCTTTTGAGCCCATAAATCCTCCTCAATCTTCATTTTCTCCAGTAGGTGAGCTTGAGCAAGGCCAAGAGAAGCTCTAGATTCATCACTACCAAGTTGCTGATGTTGATTTTCTCTAAACAATACTTCATCTTCAGCATTTTTAATTTGCTGTTCCAGTCTACCATAAACCTTCTTATTCCATTCTATAATGCATTTTCGGAGTCTCCCAAGCTTTTTGGCAAAACACACGATAGGCCTCCCATCCATCGGGCTATTCCAAGAGACTTTAACCATATTAGCAAATGAATGATGCTTCAACCATATATTAAGGAATCTGAAAGAACCTTTTTTATCCTCTTCTTCAATTTGAACATTAACAACTAGGGGAGCATGATCGGAGCAAAGTCTAGATAAATGAGATACCCTTGTAGAGGAAAACAAATGTAACCATTTGGCATTATAAAGCCCCCTATCCAGCCGTTGGTAAATGGCTCTTCCTCCCTTCTTTTATTGTACCAAGTAGCCATATTCCCCTCAAAGCCAGCATCTATTAAGTTGGCATATTGGATCGTATCAGAGAATTCCGTACAAGCCATTTCATTAATAGGATTCCCTCCTATCTTTTCCGATTGATCAAGAACGCAGTTAAAATCCCCAACTACCATCCAAGGGATATCCATATCACTAACAACCATTAGCTCTTCCCATAATGAAAATCTAGAAAACCGAGAGCACTTGGCATGAACAAAAGAAACCCAAACAGATTCTGCCCATAAAGAATGAGAAAAACTGAATAGTTATGACTTGAGAAGATTCTTGGATCACCATACCTTTAAGTCCATGTCTCCACATAACCCAAATTCTGTTAGTACCATTAGAAACACCTTCATCACAGCCCACTTTGCGAACAACTGAACCCAGACATTCTCGTTTAGATTTAGGCTCATAAATAGCCATAAGAGAGGCATTATGAGAGCGAAATAAACGCTTTATTCTTCTAATTGTGGCACCATTTTCTATGCCACGAGCATTCCAACTTATGAACGACACCATTAAAAAAACCAAAATTAAGGAGAAGTAAAGGAGGGAATTAAACTAAAACGGGATACTCACATTGATGGGGATTGCTCCCTATTCTTTTTCCTTTTGTGAGTGACTGTAATGAACCCATCATCTTCATTTGAATCCCTAAGGGAATTCCTTTCTTTGTAGTCCAACTGGAAGCCCATAACCTGATTCAGAGAAGTCACTTGGGGGGCTCTAGGAGATAAATTGAGCGAGCTGAAGGTATTCATTTTTGCATGGGATGAAGGTTTAGCTCTCATAGCAGAATCATCTCTCAAGGGAGTACATAACTTCTGGGGATCTTGAGAATCGGAATAAGAACAGAATCATTAATGTTTTGAGCAATTGTAGTTCCAGCCTTGGTTTTTATAGCCTTCAGAGTCTTAGATAACGCGTCATTAACGGATTGAGGTAATATAATGCCTCTCCTAGCAACCATAGATGGTTTGGTGCCATTAGTATTCACCTCCTTATTTGTAACATAAATTTCATCAGTTTGTTTGCTGCTGCCGTCATTACCACTTTTTTTCTGCCCCTCGTCTTTCTTTTTCCAAATATCACGAGAATTATCATCCTTCTTATCATCACCTTTGTTGTTCTTGGTCCCATTTGATCCAGAAATTTCCTTATCAACCTTCTTAGAACCAGCTTCCTTTGTGCTTTTCTTATGTTCTGAATTTAAGAGTCGACAGTTGAGTTCATCATGACCCAACAATGAACAATGACTACAATACATTGGAAGGTTATCATACTCTATAGCTTGGAAAAATCTAGGCAAGCAATCACTACAATCAATATGAATCTTTTCGGGTAACCTTTTACGGAGATCAACTTGTACCAAAACTTTAGCTATACTTGGACGGGATAATTCAGCAGTGGCCTTATCAATTGACATGGGTTTGCCAAAAATCCGAGCCAAAGAAAAGAGGAAAATCTTATTAAATAAGTGCACAGGTAGACTGGGTAAACTAACCCAAACAGGAACAATGGGAGAGTCCGTTTGTGGTTGCCAAGAAGGGGTCCAAACATAAGTTCGCATTGGAAATCGATGTACATACCATACCTCTCTAGTCCAGAGACGTTGGAAGTCCTCCTCGTTAGTCAATTGGATCAACATATGTCTCGTATCTAGATGTCCAAGTTTATACTCACCTTTTAATTGAAACTGTGTGAAGGCAATCCTAGCAGCCTCCATTGTAGGTCTTCCATTAGTAAATTTTCCAACAAGAGTCCAAGCAAAGGGTCAAGCAAACGCATCAATCGCCTCTTTGGATAGTTTTAGGGATGGAATTCCCTTGTGAGTAGTAGCAGGAATAAGAGGGATATCATGAATGGGACGCGCGTTTGGTTGAGAAACCAAGGAAGCAAAGGATTTGTTCAGTGTAGGGTTGGATAGCGGCTGCGATGAAGAAGAATAATTAGGGTTAGCGCCATGCAAAGGCAGCGCTGAGTTGCTAGGGTTATCTTGCGTCTGCTTACCAAGGACGGGATTAAGCGAATTAGGGTTAGGTATGAGGGTAGTGGATTGCAAGGGGGGAAAATCAGCCGGAGCAGCCATAGAGGGGCTGCCGGCGGCCAGAAGCTAGG
Organism: Campanula takesimana; assembly: GCA_026119855.1. Classification (NCBI taxonomy): domain Eukaryota; kingdom Viridiplantae; phylum Streptophyta; class Magnoliopsida; order Asterales; family Campanulaceae; genus Campanula; species Campanula takesimana. Next base: position 962,032 of record JAOWBW010000296.1, on the reverse strand, counting down.
AAATCCTAGGAGGAGACGAAACCCTAGAGAGAATCGCCTAGAGAGAGAAATTCTTATCTTTTCTTTTCAAAAAAAAAAAAAAAAAATTGTCACGTGATAGACCTCACACTACATGCACATTACTCCTATAAACTGCTCACTATCAAGTCGCACAAGTCCAACCCCAAACCCGTCGAGGCCCGTCCTAGAAAGTTTTAAGCTCCACTCGACCTTGGCTCTTTCGAAGCGGTAAACCTCAGCCCGTGGCGTAGTTCATGACTACATGCCGGGGGTGACCTTTAAGCCTCTCTTTAGTCGAGCACAAACCACACGATTCTAGTTAGGGTCTAACACTCCGTGACCAAGTTGGTTTCCATGTACCGAGATTTCCCTAAACTAATGTTTTCAAATCATACATGCCAACTTGTTGAAACGGACACAATAAAAATCCGTCCCCAAAAGTGGTTATTTTGGACGAAAATAAAAAATCTGTCCCCGCATGTATGCTTTACTACATTAATTTAGTTTAATCCTGACACATGTAGGATTCACAAACGTGATGGAATCCGATGAGTATATGGGACCGCGAGATGGTCTAATATACTAGTGTGACGATTCCATTATCTTCTTAGAAACCCCAAAAGGGACCCATTCCCTCCGACTTATAAAAAGAAAAAAAAAGAGTCTTTTTCTTATGTGGTTCGAGTCGTGTGCCCAACTGTGTGTTCTCAACCTCTTCATGGACCGAAAGTGTGAACCGAGACTGACAAGGGCTACTTCTCCAATTATAGGTCCGATTGGTACTCTCCGCATCTACAGGGATTCATCCAACCGGCTTGTTCGTGAACCGATAACTCCAACAGCTTCTGCATCATCAATGGCCGGCGACTCCATCACCAACAACGCCATGACTCTCGAGCAACTTTCTGCCATGGTCCAAACTCTTCAACAACAAGTCACCACTCTCCACAACGAGGCTCAAACCAAAGAAGCCTTGTGGCAAGCTCATGTTTACAGTCAAAGGGAGGCCCACGAGGCCGAAGTTGACCAATTGAAAGCCAAGCTCTCCAAGAACAAGGGGGTTAATGACAATGAGGAATCCGAGTGGACCGAGGGTTTGTTTGAGAGCCCATATGTTAGTGCCCGTACCAAAAAAGTGGGGGGGACCAAGCACCGACAACAACGACCCCAAAATGGTCGATTCCATCATGGCCTACATTGATCAGAAATTTGACAGCCTCAACATGGGAAAAGGCTCCAACACAAGCCTTTATCAGTCATCCATCCTCATGAGCACGATGGCCGCTCTCCCTGATAAATTCAAGATGCCCGACATAAGCAAGTTTAAGGGCAACTCATGCCCGATGGCTCACATCGAGACTTACATTTGGGCTATGGTTCCGAAGAAGGTCTCCCCAAAAGTTATGGCTCAATGCTTTCCTCTCACCCTCGAGGGGGCGGCAAAAGATTGGTATGCAATCTCCCGCTCACTGTCCGTCTTGATTGGGATGCCGCTATGCTTGCCTTCAAAAATCAATATCAAGGCAACACCACTCACCGGCCCACAAGGAAAGAGCTCGAGAACACCACCCAAAGAGACAACGAGTCGTTCATTGACTTCACAAGGAGATGGAATGACAAGCTCTCTGAAATTGTTGAGAGGCCAAACACAAAAGAGCAAATGGACATCTTTCTCAAGTGTCTCAAGATTGATCTCCGCACCCACCTAAGTGGGGCTTGCTACTCCGACTTCTCCCAAGGAGATTAAGAAGGCCACTCCTACCTATCGTTACAAGGCCGCCTCTAATTCAAACAAAGAGGCTTCTGTCAATGCCGTTACTACCGACAAGGGGAATTACAAGAAGGTCCCTCCACCACAAGGCAAGCGGTTCCTAAACGACCGCGTCTACACTCCTCTCAATGGTATGACCATCACCAAGGCCTATGAAGCTCTAAAGGCCAAGGGGCAAATCACTCCTCTTCAAGGGTACAAGAAACCACAACCGCTCCGTCCCAATCATGCCCACCACAAATGGTGTGACTACCATCAATGCACCGGCCACCTCCCGAGGATTGCTTCTCCATCCGCACACCATCCAAGACCTCATAGACAAGAAGGAATTCATAATCCCTATGAGGGTGGTGTCAATGTAATAGAGGTAGGAGAGTTTGAAGGAACCACTCATTCAATCCCAATTGTGAATGAGGGCTCCGATGATATGAATAAACTTGATAATTCTTGTTATGTTGTGACTTATGATGAGATTATGAGGGAAGTCTTAAAAAATAGGAAGAAGAAGCTACACGGGACCGTGAACGTGCTCACTCGCAGTTACCGAGTAACAACGAGCACAATCCCTCCCAATACCGCAGCAACCAACACCTCTTCTCAAAGATCGCAAGCACGCGACGTACCCGAAGATCCTTTGTTAACACAACTCAAGAAGACGCAAGCCAACATATCCATCTGGACCTTATTGCATCATCAAAGAAACACCGAGACCTCGTCATCAAGAACTTGGATGACACAACAGTCTCTCCCAACACGACTCCCGAGGACCTCACAGCAATGATAGGTCATATTCACTTCGGCAATGTCATCACTTTTGCCGACATGGACCTCCCGCCATTTGGGTCCGAACACAATGAAGCCATCTACCTCAAAGTAAGGGCAAGGGGAGACCCATCTCAAGAGTTCTAGTAGACGGTGGTTCTGCACTCAACTTATGCCTAGACGAGCCATGGGCATACTGGGGCTCAAAAGCTCCGATTTACAACCCTCCGCCCAAGTCATTAGAGGGTACGACAGCACTGCCCATACAGTCATGGGAATGCTAGAAGTTGATATCGAATTTGGAAGCATGATCATGTCCGTCCCATTCTAAGTACTTGATGTCCCTGCTTCATTCAACTTGCTTTTGGGCCGACCATGGATCCACAGTTCTAATGCGGTCCCTTCCACTCTCCATCAATGTATCAAGATCAGAAATGGGGACGAGATAGTCACCGTCATGGCCGAGAATGTCACCATCCACAGAAATGGGGGACAAGCCATTCACCAAGTTCAACACGGGATAGAAGATGCCACTCTCTCCGGCGTTAACACCATCGACAAAGAAAGGGGAAACAGACAACGGACCCTCGGCAATCCTAAAAATCCTCCGCATGATGAGGAACATGAATCACTTTCCCGGTCTAGGCCTAGGGAAGCATCAACAAGGGATACTGCACCCCGTAGAAGTTCCTTTTGTCAAGAACAAGTTTGGTTTGGGGTACAAGCCTACCAAAGATGACTTAAAAATCGAGCAAGCAGTCAAGAGTCAAAAGACCCGAGCTCGCAAAGAAGGTCGACAATATGTAATCCCTAACTTGAGGCCTTACCGCAACACACTAAATGGTTATTTTGTTCGCCAAGGGGAAGATGTTCCATACATGATCTTTCCCGAACCATGGGTTAACAACAAGGGCGTCAGAAAGCCCGGTCTCGAGATCTTCACTGATTGTGAAATTCTGACACAAGAAAGGGAGCTTACTCCAATGTCACCCCGAGAGTGGTGGGGCAAGAAAGTGACTATAGAGTCCGAGGTAGAGATTACCGTGGGGGAAGAACTATCCGATCTAGCCTCCATGTTCGAAGAATTTGCCATCATGGATGATTGTCAAGTCAACGCCATCTACGACGCCGTCGTCAGAAGGAAACCATCAGTGAGATCCCGCCAAGCTCCGAGCCAATCAACAACTGGTATTCAACGAAGGGGCCCATAGTATCCGAGAATTTCTTGATCCGAGAAATGGGTTGCATACCCCGTACTGCAACAAAGAAAGAGCGGCTCACACTTACTTTCGAGTCCGAGAGTGTTTCTAATACCCTCACCCAAGAGGATATGGAGGCAATAGCCGAGCATGTGTTTCCTTTTTTTTGCTAATGAAAAATTCGATATTTCTGAGTACCCCGAGATTGCAAACATCATAAATGATGGAACCATCTCATCTTCCTAGAATGATTGACCGTTTGACTTTTTCTCTCTTCTCTCTCTTCTAGTCATCTCTTTGTTCCAGCCGCAACCCTAATTAGGGTTTTGGTTTCTTCTTGATTTCTGATCTTTATTTGCTTCTATGGCTTCTCCATCCCTTGTTCATTCGGTTCCTGTTCTGAATTGTCCTTTTGCGTATGGAATTCCTGGCTCTATTGGCAACCCTAGTGTGGTTGCGACTCCTAATATGGATGGAAAAGGCAATCCCAGCGCCCCCCATATGCAGATTCCTATTTCGGCGCCGCCACCTAATGCCTCCCCTAGTTCGGATGCGTGTTCCTTGAAGCAGCAAGAGACCCTAGCACCGTCTTCTCCTACTCAACGTAAGTCCTTTGCCGAGCTGTTAAAGGTTGTCCCATGCAATACCTATTCCTTCTCCGCAGATCAACATGATTCCATTGTCAAACTATAAAGGTGAACCTGCCCTAAAGTTTTCGAAAGATATAATTACTGCTCTTGCCCAGCCATTTAAATACACGCTCATTGGGAAGTTTTCACATGGGAGACCTAATATGGAGAATACTAGGGAATATTTTGTGAAGTTTGGTTTGAAAGCTGAGTTTCAATTGGGTCATGTGGACTCAAAACATATTCTGATCAGATTAGCACATGAAGGGGACTTCAACAGACTTTGGTCTCGTGAAACTTGGCAGCTTGGACGTTTTCCTATGAGGGTTTTTCGTTGGACTCCTTCATGGCATCCGGAGAAGGAATCATCCTTGTATCCGGTCTGGGTTAGTTTACCAGGTTTGCCTATTCATATGTTTAATAAGGTTTGTCTTTTCTCTATTGCTAAAATATTTGGGGAGCCACTTGCCATTGATCAACCGACAGCTAATCTTTCTCGACCTAGTGAAGCTAGGGTTTTGGTTCAAGTTGATTTACTCAAGAAACTGCCTTCTAGGGTTTTTCTTGACTGTGGTGATGAGTTTTCTAGCTTCTATCAGGTTTTGAAATTCATTAATTTGCCCCAATATTGCAAGCATTGTTATAAGCTTGGCCATGATGTGTCGACTTGCTTCTTTCTTCATCCTCGACAGGATAACTCAAAAAAGGCAGAGTCTTCAAAAGGTGATGGGGAGAACAATCAGAATGCTTCTAATAAAATCCTTAATGATGCAAGGAAAGAGAATAATGGTAAGGAGCAAAGATTGGGGCTGCAACACAAACAAGGTCAGATTTATGTGGCGAAAACTAAATCCAATGGTGTGCATAATGATGGTGCAAATAATGGCTCTGATGGTGAACAAAATATATCTGCTATGGCTTCTAAGCCCAACCCTAATGGCACGTCTTTTGAGCATATTAAGTCTAAAACTGTTGTTGGTAATTCTATGGCTTCCAAGCCCTCTTCTCCAAGTGGTACAAAATCAGTCTTCTCCAACCTTGTTACCAGTGGCTTTAGCTTTCTCCCCATGAGGGGTACTCATTTTGTGTCTCCTGCTTCTTTAAAAGCTACTAGTGCCTTAGAACAAGTTGCTGCAAAGGTGAGTTCTAATGGGGCCATTGATCTAGAGGAAGAACAAGTTTATTCTGAAAATGATGTTCAAGAGAATGTTTGTTTGAAATCTCCTAATATTGTTGCTGCTGAGAATTTTCATTTGGAAGATGGGAAATGCGAGTCTGATTCTGAATTGGAAATGTTAGAGCCAACACTTCTCAAGAAGAATTGTGATACTGTGATCGATAACTTACATCTTTCACCTCGTGGTCCTCGTGTAACAACAGATTTTGATATTCAAGAAGTATCTAGTCAAGGTAAAGATGCTTTATTTGATGGTAATGGCCCGGGTGATGGGATTACCATTGCCTCTTCGGCTTAGAAGCCCTCTTGTTTCCTCTCTCTTCAAAATTTGTTATCAATGGTAGGTGTTCTTAGTTGGAATATTCGTGGGATTGGTAATTCAGCCTCGGTTCGTCGAGTTAAAAGATTATTACGGATGCATGATATTTCTATTTGTGCTATTTATGAGCCTAAGGTGGATTCTTCTATGCTTCATTCTTATGTTCAGAAAATTCGTTGTCTTGGAGGTGTTTCTAATCACAAGGGTAATATATGGCTGTTTTGGAGACATGGTATTACTTGTGATGTCCTCTTTCAAGATGATCAAGTAATGACCATTCGAGCTACTCATTCTCTTTGGCCATTTCCTGTTTTATTGTCTTTTGTACATGCTAGCTGTAGCAGGTATATTAGAAGGGTTTTATGGGACTATTTCATTGCTTTGAGTGACACGGATGAAGCATGGATGATTGTGGGGGACTTTAATTCCATTATTGACCAGTCCGAGAAAGTTGGGGGTAAGCCTGTGGTAGATTCTAAGGTGTCTGAATTTGTTGATATGATCCAAATTTCAAACTTAATTGATGGGGGCTATCGAGGACATATTTTCACATGGTGGAATAAGAGAACTAAGCGAGCAACTATTCTTCAAAGGCTGGACCGAGCTCTTTACAATGAAAAGTGGCTGCAATGTTTTGCTCAAACAAATATTGATCATCTAAATCGAACATGTTCTGATCATGCTCCTTTAGTGGTTAATATTCGTTTGGTTGATGAGGTTCGTAAGGGTGTTTTCAGGTTTCTTAATGTTTGGACTCGGCATGAGACCTTCTTGTCTTTGGTAACCTCTTCTTGGAATAGCAGACTTCATGGTCGGCCCTTAGTTAAGTTTGGTAAAAAGCTTACTCGCCTCAAACATGATTTGCAAGTCTGGAATCGTACAACGTTTGGAAGGGTTGATCAACTTGTGAAAAATGCCGAGGATGAGGTTTGTGGTAAAGAAGTTGTGTTTGAGCAAGATCCAAGTGAAGAGAATAGGGCAGCTCTTCACCTTGCACAAGCTAACCTTTCTTATCGGTTAAAAATTGAAGAAGAATTTTGGATGCAAAAGGCCAATTTGGCATGGTTAAGGATGGGGATCAAAATACTAGATTCTTTCATGCTTATGTAAAGAAACGAAGGCAAAAATTATATATCCATAGAATTCAAGATAGTGATGGGAATTGGATTATGGGACAAAATCAGATTCATGATGAAGCTATTCGATTCTACTCGGATCAACTTAATGGATCTAATGAAAATCCCCCGGATGATTTGCTGGAATTAATTCCTCGTTTAATCACTAATGAGGATAACATTATGCTTACTGCCCCTCCCTCTTTGGAAGAACTTCGCTCTATTGTCCTTAGTATGAGTGGGTCTAGTGCAGCTGGACCGGATGGTTTCACGGGTGAGTTTTATCATAAATGTTGGGATATTATCTGCATAGACCTCCATAAAGCAGTGGTTGAATTCTTCTCTGGTTTTCACCTCCCTCGTAGTTGGACAAGTACGCTTATTGTTACAATCCCTAAGGTGGCAGCCCCTACGTCTTTCTCGCAGCTTAGACCTATTAGCTTGTGTAATTTCTCAAATAAGATAATTACCAAGCTTTTATGTACTAGGCTTCAGCATGTTCTTCCTCGTATTATTTCCCCGCAGCAAAGTGGATTTGTTAAAGGGAGGTTGATTCATGAAAATGTGTTGCTTGCTCAAGAATTGCTCCAGTCGCTTAAAAGGAAGGTTTTGGATCAAATGTTGCTTTGAAACTTGATATGGCAAAGGCCTATGATAGACTTTCTTGGTTTGCCTTGATTAAGGTTATGAGAAGGTTTGGTTTTGCAGAAGAATGGCTAGACATGATTTTTCGGTGCATCAACTCTTGCTGGTTTTCAGTGCTTCTTAATGGGTCTGCTAGTGGTTATTTTGCTTCTTCTCGTGGTCTCCGCCAAGGCGATCCAATCTCGCCTAGCCTATTTATTATTGCTGCTGAAGTTTTAAGTCGTGGGCTTAATAACTTGCATACTCTTCATCCTCATGTGGCTTATCATACGGGTAATGTTAATGTCCCCATTATTTCTCACTTGTCCTATGCTGATGATATTCTTATCTTTTGTAATGGAAGTATCCCCTCTCTTGAGCTGCATATGGAATTCTTGGCTTCTTATCAACTTTTTTCGGGACAGCTTATTAGTATTTCTAAATCCTGTTTCTTGACTGGACGAGATGTTGCGGAGAGAGATAACTCCATTTCTTTAGCTACGGGTTTCCAAAAGAAGCATTTGCCTATTGTGTATTTGGGGTGTCCTCTTTATACTGGTAGGAAGGTGCATTCTCTTTTTGATCCGGTCATGCAAAAGCTTCGAGATAGGCTTGATTCATGGCAAGGTAAGCTGCTTTCAACTGGAGCTAAACTTGTTCTGATTAAGTCTTGTTTACAAGCCATCCCAATTTATTATATTTCTCTTCTTGAGCCTCCGAAGAGTGTTGTCCAAGCTTTGAATCGTCTCATTGCTAATTTCTTTTGGAGCAGCCCTGATGGGAAAAAAAAATGTCATTGGGTTTCTCGTGATGAGTTTTTCTGGCCTATTGATGAAGGAGGGCTAGGGCTGCGAAAATTTGAGGAGATGGCTTTGGCTTTTTCCATGAAGCTTTGGTGGCGATTCCGTACTTCTGATTCTCTTTGGGCCCAATTCCTTGCAGCCAAATATTGCCGTGATACTCACCCTATGGATGCCTCGTTTAGGGCTGGATGTTCTCATATTTGGAAGCGGATGTTAGCAGCTAAGGATTTGGTTGAGGACCGCCTTAAATGGGGTGTGGGTAATGGAGAAATTTCCATTCAAGAAAGCTGGCTTCCCAAGGCTATATCCCTTATGGACACACGGCATGATCAAGTTTTCTCTCTTTTTATGAATGGTGTTTTAAGGGTAGATTATGTCAGAGATACTTTTGGGCAGCAATGTTTATTGGCATTTCAAGATCAGGATATTCGGCCTATTGGTGTTAAAGATCAACCTTTTTGGTCTCCTTCTTCTTCGGGTAAATTCTCCATTACTTCAGCTTGGAGGGAATGTAGAGTGTCCCGTGTTCGGAGTAATGTGTTTGCTTGGTGTTGGCATAAGTATCTTCCTTTAAAAGTTTCGATCTTCCTTTGGAAAGCTCTTAAGGCTGCTCTCCCTACGGATGACAATGTTGCTCGAAAAGGTATCCTTCTTGTTTCTCGTTGTAATTGCTGTCAAAACCCTTCCTTAGAAACTATTCATCACATTCTGCTACAAGGAGATATTGCTTTAAAAGTTTGGCTGTTTTTTGGAAATATGCTTGGCTTTCTTGTTTCGGTATCACCCTCTCGCAAAGGCTGGTTTCATGGCAAGCTTGCAAGCATCCTAAGCTTAGTCGAGTGGTTTTATGGTTAAGTAACATTATCCCTGGTTTTATTTGTTGGGAGCTTTGGAAGCATAGGAACAAATGTCGATTTGATGGTATTGCTCCTAATCTGGATAAAGTGCTTAATGGCATTCAACTCCAAATTAGTGATATTGTTCGGGCTCACAAGCTTTCTTTCAAAATTCTGCCCTCTGACTCTTATATTGCTCAATATTTCAATATGCCTACGGATGTCCCTCCTATAGTTCATGCTAAAATTGTCACTTGGAACCCTCCTATTATGGATCAAGTTAAGCTCAATTCGGATGGAGCTTCTAGAGGTAATCCAGGTATTGCATCGGGTGGTGGAGTGTTGCGTAGGCATGATGGCTCATTTATCTTTGCTTACTCTCGGTTCTATGGTAATGCCTCTAATATGGTTGCTGAAGCTAGGGCCGCCCTTGATGGAATCTCTCATAGCCATTTGTTGGGTTTTCATTCTGTTTGGCTTGAAGTGGATTCCGAAGTGTTGTCTCATATTTTGAACCGGAAATACAAGATCCCATGGGAGATTTGGTACTTTGTCCAAGCTATTTTCAGATTTATGGAGGAGATCACCATCAAAGTGTCTCATGTTTATAGGGAAGGTAATAAAGTGGCTGATTTTCTTGCAAATCATTCGGCTAATGAGCAAACAGATTTTGAGTTTTATTCTTTGGAATCTTGTCCCCGGATGTGCCAAAGCATGCTTCATCTTGATAGGATTTCTTATCCTAATATTAGATCTTAGAATTTTCCGGTTTTTTAATTGTTCTGTTCCCATTTCTTTTGGATAGGGCCCCTCCTTTTTTGTAGAGGATCTTATGGTTTGTATAAGACCTCCCCCTAGCTTTCTCTTTCGGTGGTAAGGCCGTCATGTCCCCCACCTTGTTTTTGTTATTTTTTCCTTTTATTTATAAAATCTAGGGAGTACCGTCTCCTTTCGCAAAAAAAAAAAAAACATCATAAATGATGAATTAACTAATAACGAACTTAATGAACAAGTTAATAATGATTCAAATTATGATGAAATAGACCACGAAAACATAACATACCTAAATGAACTAGCTCAATAGGTTCGTTGTCGTGGTGAAAATAGTCCAGGGGCTGATGAGGAATTGCATGTTGTTAATCTGGGTACCGACGAAGAGCCGAAAGAAACGAAGATTGGCAGCTTCTTCAAGGGGGAAGACAAAGACAGATTGACTGCACTGCTCAAAGAATTTGTGGATGTATTCGCATGGTCGTACAAAGACATGCCGGGTTTGGACAGAAAGGTCGCAGAGCATAGCATTCCGATCAGAGAGGACGCCAAGCCAGTAAAGCAGAAGCTCAGAAAGATCAAGCCAGAATGGTCTCTACAAGTCAAAGAAGAGATTGAAAAGCTCCTCAGTGTGGGTTTCATCAAAGTCATTGAGTATTCGACTTGGCTAGCCAACATTGTGACAGTCAGAAAGGCAAACGGTAAGGTTCGGGTTTGTGTGGACTTCCGGTATTTGAACAAAGCTTCCCCGAAAGATGATTTTCCACTACCAAACATCGACATGCTCATCGATTTGACTGCCAACTATGAAGTCCGCTCATTTGTGGACGGTTTTGCCGGTTACAATCAGATTCTCATGTCCGAAGAGGACCAACACAAGACAGCTTTCACAACACCGTGGGGCACTTTCTGCTACACAGTCATGCCGTTCGGACTAAGGAACGCTGGGGCTACCTACCAGAGGGATGTTACGGATCTATTCCATGACATGATTCATAAAGAGATCGAGGTCTATGTAGACGACATGATCATCCATTCGAAGGGAACCAACGGTCAACATTTGATCGATCTTCGCAAATTCTTTGAAAGACTTCGACAACACAACATGAGACTCAATCCCGCAAAGTGCACTTTTGGGGTCGTCAGAGGAAAGGTTCTCGGTTAGATGGTCACTGAGAGGGAATTGAAGCCGATCCCTCCAAGATCAAGGCAATCATTGACAAGCCTCCTCCAAAGACGCAGAAGGAAATCAAAGGTTTCATGGGCAGACTTCAATACATCAGTCGATTTGTGCACCAACTCACTTCCATGTGTGAGCCGATCTTCAAGCTACTCAAAAAGAATGTGGCTCTAGAATGGACCGATGCTTGCCAAGAAGCCTTCGACCAAGTGAAGCATTACTTGACATGCCCTCCAGTTTTAGTTCCACCGCACAAGGAGAAACCTCTCTTGCTCTATCTCACTGTCAATGATGAAGCCCTAAGGGCTATGTTAGCACAAGAACAGCGAGACTCCACAAAAGAGAATGCTATCTACTTTGTCAGCCGTCGGTTTCAAGGAGCTGAAAAGAACTACTCTGTCTTAGAGAAGTCTGGTGCTGCATTGGTTTGGGTTACTCAAAAGCTCAAGCATTATATGGAGGCCTTCCCAATCAAGTTGGTACCAAAAGTGGACCCGCTCCGCTACATCTTCGAGAAGCCTTTCATGTCAACAAGAATAGCCAAATGGTATTTCATGCTCGCCAGCTACGATATCACTTACGTCACACTCAAATCCATCAGGGGGAAAGTATTCAGTGATCAGCTTGCTGAATTTCCGTGTGACGAAGTGAAGGGGGAAGATGTACAGTTCCCCGACGAGCATTTAATTTGCGCTACAACAGAAAGAAAATAAGTGGCAACTTTTTTTCGATGGCGCAGCCAATAAGCATCGATATGGCATAGGGATGTTACTTGTTGATCCAAAGGACATGTATACTCCAATCGCTATCCGCCTCGAATTTGAAGCCACCAACAACATCGCTGAGTACGAAGTATGCATAGCGGGGCTCGAAGCAGCCCTCGAGAGAAATGTCACAAATTTAGAAGTATTTGGTGATTCCTTGCTCATCATCAATCAGACATCTGGAAAGTGGAATTCAAGACTCGACTCTGCAACGGTATGGTCAACATCTCGAGGAGTTGGTTGAACAGTTTCAATAAATCACCTTCAACTACCTGCCAAGGGATAAAAACCGTTTTGCTGATGCACTAGCCACCATCGCTTCACTGGTCGAAATACCTGAGGGTAAAATGGTGAAGCCCTTCAAAATTTCCCAAAGGAACAGTCCGGCATACTGCATGAGTATCGAGATCAACGAGGTCCAAGCAAACTCCCCGTGGTATGCGGATATCATGAATTTCCTCAAGGATGGTACTTATCCCGAGAATAGCAATAAGAAGTCCCAAATGGCATTGCAAAGACTAGCCTCCCGATATGTACTGATTGGGGACCGAGTCTACAAAAGGCACCACGAGGGATCAATCTCCTATGCGCAAATGAGACCGAAGCTCAAGAAATAATGCATGAGATCCACGAAGGTGAATGTGGGCCCCACATGAACGGGTTTATGTTGACCAAGAAAATACTCCGCATGGGTTATTATTGGAGTACCATGGAAAGGGCTACATCGAGAAAGTCAAGAGATGCGCCAAATGCCAATTCCATGCCAATCTACAGCACGCTCCACCCTCACAGCTTTACAATATGACCACGCCTTGGCCTTTCTCTTGTTGGGGCATAGACATCATCGGCAAAGTTCACCCTACCGGCAGCAACGGACAATCTTTCGTCCTAGTAGCCGTGGACTATTTTATAAAATGGGTCGAAACACATGCTTACCGAGTTCTCAACGCCAAGAAAGTGGCCGAATTCGTAAAAACCCACATCATGTGCCGGTACGGCGTTCCTCGTGAGATCATCTCAGACAACGGTTCTCACTTTGAGAAAGAGATGGACGCGCTCCTGGTAGAACACAAGATTACTAAGCACAAGTCATCTCCATACCGCCCTCAGCCAAACAGCGCGGTCGAGGCAGCTAATAAGACAATCGAGACCATTGTGAAGAAAATGGCCTCCAGTGGAAGGGATTGGCCCGAAAAGCTACCTCTAGCATTATGGGGCTACCGCACGTCAATACGGACAGCGACTGGAGAAACTCCTTATGCACTGGTATATGGTTCCGAAGCTGTACTCCCAATAGAGCTCGAAGTCCCATCCCTACGGGTCCTCCTCGAGAACCAAGTCAATGAAGTCGATTGGATGCAAAGTCGATATGAACAGCTAGCCCTACTCGACGAGAAAAAGCTAAGGGCAATCGAACGTACGAGGGCCTATCAACAAAGAATGGCTAGGGCTTTCAACAAAAAGGTGAAGCCCCGAAACATCAGTGTGGGAGATTTGGTCCTAAGACAACACCCTCCTAATGCCATGAACCCCCTTGGAAAATGGGGACCCCGATGGATCGGTCCGTACGTAGTCAAGAAGATACTAAGTGGCGGTGTAGTCCGACTCGTGGATTTAAACGGAGATCAGCTGCCAAAGGAAGTCAACCTCGACAAGTTGAAGAGATTTTACGTCTAATAAACGAAGACCATAAAAAAAAAAAAAAAAAAAAGAGCTCGCTAGGTTGAAAACCCGCAAGGGCGGCCTAGGCAAAATTAGAGCACGTGCAAAAAAGAAGCCCGCTAGATTGAAAACCCGAAAGGGCGGTCTAGGCAAAAAACAGGGTGCACAAAAAAAAATGGTCTTCGTTTGTTTGAACTACGGAGACCTGAGCCTCTACACTAGATAGGCAACCTTCGGGTGCGGTCTAAAATTTAAACAAATACCCAAATCATTTCAAAATTAACGAGATGTAATTTTTATTCATTTCTTAAATTATTCAAGCCATTACAACGGATTTTGTTGAGCTACTAAAAGACTTAAAACATTAAAATCCTAAAACAAGTGGTCTATTTTACTTGCAATCTCTTGGGGATACTAGGAAAAATCTAATTTTCTCTTGGCCTTCAAAGGACCACTCGAACGACCATCAATCCTACGGTAGACGGTACCAAGCAAGTGATGCGGACCGATACCTTCTGCGCAACAGAGCGCCTCCGAGCATAAAAGTCATCCAAAGGGGTACCGAAAGGGTCAGTTAGAATGTTGTTCACATCAGCAGCAGCTTCCTTGTACCTCAAAGCACTGCTAGGCTCAATGTCCGTCCCTAACAACTCAACCCGAAGAGCATCTACCCAAGTAATGCCACGGTAGACGGTACCAAGCAAGTGATCCAAGTAACTCTCGGGAAGAAATATACTACCCCGATGCAAAGGGGCAGAAGCCCAACGGTTACGATCATCTCCCCAACCGACTAAAGCTCATTCGAGAAGTCCGGACCCATATAAGAAACTGGACGAAGCCTCCCGTTCCTCGGAAAAGGAATTATCTGTTGACGGCCAAATTGCCTCAGAACCCGTTCTGGTTGGTAAAACGAAGAATCTCTCAACCCGGGTAAAACCACATATTGAAAACCAGAGGTCCACTCCATAAAAGGGCGAAGACCCCAAGGGCACCACTCAACGTCAGCTGTAAGACGAGAAGCAAAAAATCTCCTCCAACCCTCTTCAGTTAAATCTCTAATCAGCAACCGTCGCCTATGAACAGCAAAAGGAGAAAGGTCGCCATCTGACGCATAAAGCCTGAAATGCTCCCGAAGCCATACGGTCAAAAGCAAGGGGCTTCCTCGTCGCATCTCGCCCGTACGGTGCAATTCGTCCAAACATGCAAGGTCTCTCCTACAATGAGCGGAATTATGCTAAATCGCTGTCCTTTCGCCTGCAACACGATTTCAGCCGACTGCGCATCCGCAGTACCCAGAGTGACAAACAAAACCTCGCTGAAAAGGCAGACAACCATGGCATTTCTCTTAAAGGACTGAACCGCAACATCATCCGAATGCAAACTGAAAAACATCGGAAGCTCAGTTATGTCAACAACGGTCCCGTGCATCATCTTCTTCACCTCTCCAACAGGGAGATTCAGAAGGTCAACCCAAGAATCAACAACACCGCGGTGATACTTAGGGATGGCAATCCGACCGGCCAAAGGCATACCCAAATGGCCCCAAAATCATTGACAGTCGGCACCATTTCATTAGCCGAAAAGTTGAACGCATGGCTATCACGATCCCAGAAAGCTGCAGCAGCCTTCAACAAGTCCCAATCCGGCTTCAATGTTCGCAAAGTAAAAAGAATTCGAAATCCGAAATCTTTGATGAAAGCATTTTTGGGATGGGTCTTGGGCAATAAAATGGTGTTCAAAAATGGCAGAAGAAAGCTGTTGGAATCAAATTACCGACCAGAAGCTGATATTATAGCTGTTGGGGATCTTTTGGTCAGCAAATATCAGGCCTTGAATTTCTCCTCCCAGAGGCGTGCACCTCCCGACACCGGTCTACAAGGCGCGTGCGTCCCGTATCCAAGAGAGGAAGCGCCCGCGTCCCAGGTAGAAAATGCTCCAGAAATAGCCTTTGTCATTTCAGAACAGAACCCAGGCGTTCCAACGCCTTCAACCTGCAGAAAAGATCAATCCCAGCAACAAGAGAAGCTCAAACGACGACAGCAAACACTCAGCTGGGCACACATTAATTTGGTCCGCCCTTAAGGCATGTCTAAAACTGAAATAAGATAAAAACTCCCACTCAAAGTAGGGTGTCTGTTACTTTCTCAAAAAATCAGTTTTTACAATTCATCCCCAGCACAAAGCACTCCGTAGTCAACTGTGCACGCACCCATCAAAGTCAAAGTCAAACAGTCAACATCAAAGTACGACTCATGACAACAACTTGGTCCGGGGTGAGCCACAGAATCACCGCTTCCTCATCAAGCAAATCTACATCCATTCAAAGCAAACGGTCCTCCGGGTCCCACACTTCAGCAAATGGTCCCCCGGGTCCCGCATTAAAGCAAACGGTCCTTCAGGTCCCGCTTCCAGCAAACGGATCTCGCTATCAGCAAACAGGTCCCGCTTCCAGCAAACGGATCTCGGTATCATCAAACAGGTCCCGCTTCCAGCAAACGGATCTCGCTATCAGCAAACAGGTCCCGCTTCCAGCAAACGGATCTCGCTATCAGCAAACAGGTCCCGTTTCCAGCAAACAGATCCCGCTTTCAGCAAACGGATCCCGCTATTGGCAAAGCCGCTCACATAGGGAGCACACCTTTATCTCTCAAAGCCGCTCACACAGGGAGCAAACCTTTATCCCCTGCAATTTCAAATTCCTGCTTTTATCGAGTCTTTTCTTTTTCTTGGTGATGTCCTAGGTGGATGTCTATCTTTTATCGACGCGTTTGCTTCGCAATCCACGCCGCCGAGGGGCTCTGTAGACACCCCACCTTAGACCGCTCACCCCGATTGCACACTTGATTTTGTGTTTCTCCCTCTTTTAAGTGTTTTCTGTTAGTTTATGTTACTTTGGTTAAGTTCCAGACGGACTCCGTTAAGTTCCGGGACTAAACTGAATAACAGTTCTAACTTTCTAGTCCATTCTGTCAAAAATTTCTTTTTAGAGTCGCGCGCCTCCGCCTCCTGAGGCCAGACGCGCGCGCCTTCCGCCGCCTAGGTGGGATGCGCGCGCTTCTGGGGTGTGTCAGTTACAGATTCTTCCCAAGAATCTCACCCTTGCTCATTATACATGATTTTGCCCGGGAAAGATTTCTTGGAGACTCCGTTTGGCTCCAAAAACTCCCCTCTTTCAACTATAAAAACCCCTCCAATCCATCATTGGAAGGGGGACTTTGGGACCTTTTTCCTCACTTCTTTTCTAGACTTTTCCTTGGGACTTCTTTTAGACCTTTGTCAACTAAGTATTCAACCTTTTCTTCAAGGCTTTTCAAGAGGTTCTCTTTGAAGGATACTATAGGTAAATGTCTTAAACTTTCTTCTTTTTCTTCTCCAATCAAATGTGCAATCACCCCAAAACCATTTGGGACATGACACCAATGGTCCTTTCATTACATTGAATTGGCCTAGGAGTCATCTCCCTACATTTTAAACTTTAAAACCCCTTTTTTATCATCATTCAAATAGAAAGAACACATTTATCTTTAAAGTGAATTATGAACAAACAAGACCGACTTTGCTCGGGCGAAATTGGTGTTTAAGTACTTCCTATTTCGTAACCTAACCACCGAACCCCTCATCCCAAAGAATCTCTGTTTTCGTAAATCAAACTTAGGCTCATAAACATTAGGTTTTCTTACGTTCCTCAAAAACGTGGGTGGCGACTCTAAAACACAATTAGACATCCTAGGACAAGCTCGCGCGCTCTGGCCTAAGGCCGCGGCCTCCGCCCCCGGGGTATCTACAGGTAGGAAGTAGGTTCATCATTCTCAATGATTTCTAATTCATTACTATCCGTTACGAAAAATCCATATCTCTCGGGTTCGGATCATAACCTACTAGATTTGTGACGGACTTGTGTATCTTGAACGGGTTCCACAACTCCTTGTGTAACTTGTTCAGATTCCATCATTGGTTCAATGTTATTTTTGGGTTCTCGAACCTCTTCGAGATTGATTTTACTCCCACTGATTCCTTTGGATAGAAACTGTTTCTCTAGAAAGGTACCAGTTCTAGCAAGAAACACTTTGTTGTCTGTCCGGTTATTAAGTAATATCCTTTAGTTTCCTTAGGATATCCCATGAAAAATACATTTATCAGATTTGGTGTGCAAGTTTGTCAGAGACAAGTCTCTTGAAAAATTCCTCAACCTCAAATCCTCATGAAAGAAAGACAAGGTTTCTTTCCAGTCCATATCTCATATGGAGTCTTTTAAACCGATTTTGTTGGAACTCTATTAAGTGTGAACGCAGCAGTTTATAATGCATGACCCCAAAAGGATAGTGGAAGATCACATTGACTCATCATAGATCGAACCATATTCAATAAAGTCCGATTCCTCCTCTCAGACACACTATTACATTGTGGTGTTCCAGGTGGAGTTAATTGTGAAACAATTCCACAATTTTTAAGATGATCATCAAATTCTTGGCTCAAATATTCACCACCACGATCTGATCGAAGTGCTTTAATAGTTTTGCCAAGTTGATTTTGTACTTCATTTTAAAATATTCTAAATATCTCAAAGGAAGAAATTGATCATTCTAACCTAAGGTGTAATAACCAAAGGAAGAAATTAGGTTTTCTTGGAGAAAACTAACATGGGTAGCAAGGAACATACTAATTAAGCAAGACTAAATGTGAAAGGTTGACTCATATTTGGACTATGATAAAACTTTCTCACTCGTAGTTATGCTTTTAGATATTAGAATTGTCATTTTCATAACTTCATATTTGAAATATGAAATTTGACAAATGGATATCAAAACAGCGTTTCATAACGGGAATTCACTTAAGGATGTATTGGATGTAACCTAAAGGTTTTGATAGTCTAGAAAATTCTAATAAACTATGTAAGTTGCGTAAATCCATATGATGGATTGAAGCAAGCTTCTTGGAGTTGAAACAATCATTCTGATGAAGTATTCAAATGGTTTGAAATTCATCAAAGATGAGACTTGTGTTTGCTAGAAAATTAGTGGGAGCATAATCTTATTCCTAGTCTTAATATATGTGGTTGACATATAGTTCATTGGAAAGAGCTTCTTAATAAAGAATTAAGAAGAAGCCGCTTACATCCTTGAAATTAATATCTATTGATATAAATCTAGGAAGTTGATTGGTTCGTGTCAAAGTACTCATAAAGACAAGTGTAAGTGGGAGATTGTTGGAGATTATGCCCTAGGCCCTTGAGAAAGGCCTTACGTTACATCATGTTCTCATTTGTTATGGAGATAACAACCTTGGATTATTATATGTTTTACATGCTTATTATAATAATCTCCATCCCTAGTACTTATGAAGAACTAGTATAAGTTTAATCGATGATCATATGATGATCATGTGTATGTAATACAAATTAAACTTATGGGTACATGTTGGTGAACATGTACTGGACATGACCCACCTATGAGATTTATGTCATGGTCAAATGTCATAATTAAATCTCATATAGTTATATATCATTTGATTTCCTTAGACCTGAGATTATCATGGTCTTCCACATGATGAACATTATGTTTGACATAGTCAATCGCTACCCTTAACCAGGTAGTCATAAAGGCTATGATTGGCATAATCGGATTCTTATAGGGAAGAATGATAAGTCAATATGGAATTTGTCCCTCCTCAAGAGAGATATCTGCTTTGGCCACTCGTAGAGTGAGATTGATGAAATGTATGGCCACACTCAAATGAATTGATGTGATCAATATCATTTGCTCATAATCAATCTACTCAGGATCGAGAAAGCATTGAACATGGTAAGTTGACTTAGACCGTGGCTTATGTTCAATATGATATCGCGTGACAAAAGGATTGTGATATGTTGATAACGAACTTCGTTTAAGGTATATTAATTGGGTAGTCATAATGGCTTGTTAGAGTTCGCTCATGACTTATGGGTTTGACCTTAGTTAGACTCATTGTCAACTTAATATAATCCTATGGGGTCACACACAAAAGAACGAATTTAAAAAGGGCTGAAATTAGAAATACGTAAGAGAGCGCAATTATCAAAATTAAGGAAAAACGGAACAGGCTGAAAAGGGCAGGTCCGACTGGACCCTAAACATGACCCAGGCGGATCAGGTTGGTGCCCCAGGCAGACCACCCCTCCAGAAATCCTGGTTTTTCATGTTTCGGATTTTGACGGGATTTGGACTAAATTTCCTAAAGGGTTTAGGACCTTTGAGTTTAAATACACCTCTATTTATAAGGTATCAACCTAATTGATATTGTATCAATATTGGTAGCCTCCATATGTTTGAGAAACACATTCTTGAGTTTAGATTGTGAATCAAATCCTCAAGAACACCAATAAATTCATATAGCCTTTGAAGATTAGAAAAGCGTGTTTTCTAATGGGTATAGCAATCCAGATCTAGAATGGTTCTAGATATTTGTTCGCGTGTGGATAAACATAGAGGGTGCTTCTTTTAGCATCTCGTGTTTGTGTTCCTGTGATCCTGATCCGAAGAACGCGAAGAACGAGGAGATCAAATCATAAAGCTTGCAGACTTGAAGATTTGAAGATCCGGAAAACTTTAAACGCACAACATGGTTAGTATTCTAAATTCATCTTGCTATTAATTTAATAATCATGAATGAATCTTGGGGCTTAGGGTTTTGTTGATTTATATTGCCATCTTCCGCTGCGCAAGGACCATCAAAACCCAACAGTCCTGAGTTTGAGTTAAAATATTATTTCAGTTTCTTCGCTAGATAATGAAGGATATTCTTTTATTGTTAAGAACAAGAAATGTGCAGTCGATTTAAGGTTCAATCTTTTTATAGGTTTTGGGTCCTATTCTAGGGTACCTAGATAAGCGTTGTGGAACACAAGGGTGTTAGGAATTGGTTCGATTATGAACGGGTGAAAGGCATGGGATTTTAGTTAAGTGCCTTAAGGATTTGTTTAACATCTTAATGATGTATTTGTTTGGATTCCCTAATTTGGAATCATAAATGTAAAGGAATGGTTGGGTTCATTGTCTTTGGGCTCTTTATAAGTAACTTCTGGTTATCATCTTTATGATGCTTTTGTGGTATTTCCTATATTGAAATCCTTTGTTTGAGAAATATTTCTAATGCACATGGTTGTTGGGCTCTTTATGAGTAGTTTATCATCTTTATGATGTACTTGTATGGTTCCCTATTTTAGAATCATACACTGATTGTTCAATAGTTAGAAAAGTCCAGCTGGTATTACTTGGTTGAGTCGGGCAGTGGTTGGAGATTATAATGGCTCCCGAGCCAAGTCCATTATAATGTTCCCACTGGTAACCCCTTTTTACCCCTTCCATGATGGTGTTGGTTGGGATGAGCTAGCTCCCTTGTGTGAGTATTCTAGCAACACCTTTTGGGCTATGACTTTGTGTCATTTTCCCCCCTGTTGTTATTGTTACTGTTTGGTTCCGGAACCCCTGCTTTAGCTGTTTATGCTGCCTTATTGATGCGGCTCTTTGATGCTGCCCTGTTGATGCTGCTCCTCGATGCGGCTCTGTTGATGTTGTTCATATTGTTATATCCTTTTGGAAGAACCTTGGCTCAGTATCCTTTGTTATGTGTTTATCTCAGCTTTGTGTGCTGTATGATGAGTTGGTCATTATTTCCAACCGGTATGGGACGATTGGCGATAGGGAGCCTCTCATGTTGTGTGATATCTGTTATTCAGTTATGTTGTTATATGATTAAGATATTCAGTTGATATGCATGATATTATGCCATGTAGTTGCATTAGTAACTTACTGAGATTTATCTCACCCCGTTCCTTTCAATGTTGTTTTCCTTAGTTCACATGAAAGTTAGAGGTAGTAAGCTGTGAGAGTGGATGTTGTGGGACTTTTCTGAGCAGGTTATACTCTTTTGGGATAGCTGCTCTACGGAGCTGTTGTGTATTCTTGTTGTGAGGCCGTAGTTGTACAGTGTTATGTAAATATTGTTATCGTTTTGGGCTATATGTTATTAGTCGTTCTTTCTTCCGCATTCGTAAAGTTGTCTCCGAGCTAAGGGCTTGTTGAGGTGTTGTTTGTTGGTATTGGTATAGTATGGTTCCGGCTTTTGTGTAGCCGATGTTGTGGATATAGTATACGTTATTCAGGTTTATTGTAAAAATGTTGGATTTATATCAGGGTCCACGCACCTGGTTTGAGGTACCAAATAGGGCCTCGGGACTCGGGTCGTGACATGACTTACGATACTGAATTCGTGTCACGCGATGAACCATTGGTCGGTGATGCTAAGGAAACAGAGCCATGGGACGGCCAAGATTTGTTCCAGCACCTGAGCCTCGAAGATGATATTGTGGATGTCATCGAATACGGACCTGTGACTACAGCTATCAAGAATCTGGGGCTGTTCAGCTCACGCCCTAGAGAGTCAATTCCCCCTAGGTAAGTTAGGTCCCCCTTTCTCACTTATTAGTTCGTGTCTCCATCCAAGTCTAATGACCTCAAGTCAAAAGACTATAATGTAATCGCAAATACTGTCTTTCCTCGTGCATTAATTGAAAGTCTCGATCTTTCCTAGTATCCCGCTATAGCGAATCTTATAAATGATAAATTAACTAATCAATCTAATGATAAACAAATAGTTAATAATGATTCATTAAAAGATTCAGACATAGACAAACTTAATAACGAATACATCCGAGAAATCTCAGAGCAGGTTATGAATCAAAGGGAAAGCCGAGCCCAAGCTCCCGATGAGGTGTTAACATGTGTGGATTTGGGAAGACAAGACAAGCCGAAGTGGACTCAGATTGGGAGCTTCTTTCAAGACGAAGAGCGAGAAGCATTGATCAAACTGCTCAGAGAATATGAAGACATCTTTGCATGGTCCTGTGACGATACGCCATATAGAAAATGGGAACAAGTGACAACACCAGACATTGGGCTAGTAAAGCAAGTACTGCCGCCAGTCAAGCCCGAATGGTCTCCTAGAATGGCCATGGAAATCGAAAAGCTGCTACAGAGAGACCTCATCAAATCGGTATTTTGGCCAAAATGGTTATTCAACATCATCTCCGCAAAGAAGTACAAAAGGAGGGTAACGGTTCACATAGACATCATGAGTCTTAACGAACTGAACCCCAAACACAAGTTCCCGCCGTTTGACATGAACGCCTGTTAGAAGCCGCCGAAGACAGAGATGTTCGATCATTCTTCAAAGGTTTCCCCGATAAAAATCGGATACCCGCCGCAACACAGACAGACGAGAAGTTACTCTTTCACACTCCATGGGGTACCTATTGTCACGCCAACAGATTCCTAGAATGGAAGGGCATTGGTATCTCTTACCACGTGCCAATAAGATCGCCATCAGATACAGACGTCTATATAGACGACCTAGTATTGCACTCCAAGAGACCCTATGGCCGACACATCGAGGCCTACAGAAACTCATCAACATTCTGAGAAGTCATAAAATTCTCCTAGATCCGTCAAAATGCAGATTTGGTACTATTCAGACAAAAGCTCTAGGCTTCAGATTGGGACAAAAGTTCGAGGCTGACCCAGAAAAGATCAGAGAGCTAATCATGATGTCACCCCCTCGCCAAGAAAGTTAAAGGATCAAATTCCTAGGTCTGCTACACTACATCAGCCTCCTCACAATAGCGGGAGACCCGCTCCTCAAAGAATTACAGAATTGCTCAAAAAAGTTTTGAATCAGAAGTGTGAGTTGCCTCTAACTCAACTAAAGAGCCACTTAGCGAATACCCCATCCTTACGACCAACGCACGGGAGGTTCAAGTCACAGAATGGAGCCCCCATCAGTTTCCAACATTGCACAAGCTCGGATCTACCATTGGGCCTCATGTTCAAAGCACTGAAGAAAATTGGTAAACTACAGCCGATGCAAAAATTTGGTCTTACTGCGACACTACAGATTTCTATACTGCGCAGAACGTGTTCTTACCACCAGAATGAAGGGCATAGTATGAATGACTGTTAGGAATTGAAAGAGGAGATCTGACTACTCATCGAGACGGGTCGCTTAACCAAGCAGAAAGAAGATTGGGTGTACACGAACAACAACGGTTTCCTCCCAGTCAATATTTACCATCTCCGCCACTACTACAACTGACCACTACGGTCCTTCTCCACAAGCAGTAGACTCCAAAAGCGGTACTCTCCATCAACGGTCTTCTACAACGGCCGTGCCCCTTGTAAAATATATATATATATATATATATATATATATATATATATTATTACTCTTTACTTCCCCTCTTCTATCTGCCTTTTCTACAATCAGAAATGAACTACGATGACCTGAGCCCCTTAGCCCTACTTGTAAAAGGGGAACGTAGGCAGCCTTCAATGGTGCGGTCTTAAAAATAAATAAAAATCCAAATCTGGTTTTAGCAAATTTCAAATAAAGTAAAAAATCTGTTTATTACTAAAGCAAAATCTCTATTTCCACAAGTCACTACACGTTAACATTTATTTGATGAGTCTAAGCTCGAAAGAACCTGCGAATAAATAACCTGCTGTGAAATTTAAATAAATTAAAACAAACTAAAATCTAAACTATGTGTCTGCAACGACTATGGTTGGATACTCGGAGTCACTCTGGCAAACCCAAGGTGACACTGGTCCAACAGGTTCCTCCAAGACTCGAAGTCTCTCTTGCAGCCACAAGGTTAACAATCGGGTACTTCCCCTGGTCATCTTCCGAGCTCCCGAGGCCAACTCTCCAATACCATGCAAAGTTTCCCCAAGCAAGCAAGGGATAATACTGCGATTGGCTCGAGCCTGGTCCACCATGTCAAGACAACCCATAGTAGCTACTCCTACGTAAGGTGGAAACAATACCGAGGCAAACAGACAGAGTGCTAGACAGTACAGATCCGTGTTAGATTCCACTGTGCTATTAATAAACCTGATGGGAAGCCCACGGAGGTTGACACCACCATCCAACAGCAAACCCCTAGCATCTTCAACAGAAATCCTTAGCAGTTGGGAAACTCGAAGTTCTGCAGGCACTTGGTACTGCGGCATGGCTACCCTATCCGTCACTGTCGCACCACGAAGAACCATAAAGTCATCATACGTGGGGGTGATTTCATTGTAAGAAAAGTTGAAGACATGATTCTCATTGTCCCAGAACTTAACGGCAGCACGAATCAGGTTCTCATCGGACTTAACCCTATACAAGGACCAAAGGCACTTAATTCCGAATCTTCTATCAAAGTTTCAACGAGTTGCCCTCGAAAGCTTCCCAACCCAGATCTTCAAACTCTTGATGAAATAGTTTTGTCTTTCCTCAGAAATCCTAGGGTGCCTATCCATCAGAAAAGCGTGGGAGGATCAAAATCTAGAGCAAAAAGAAGAAAAACTACTGTCTGGCTCGTCTCTCTATGAGACTGTTGATTAAATAGGGTAAGGAGTTCAAGTCCTGATCATACAAGGAAAAATCTGACGAAAATCATGTCAGACCAAGGATTAGCCGCGCGGCCAGTCCTTCCCCATGGTTGGCCACGCGGCCACATAAGCCAGTTCAGACAGATTGCAAGTCCGTCCCCAACAAACGCCGGAATGGGCCCATTTCAGACATATTGAAGGTCCCAAATCACAAGAGAGGTCCGATGAAGAAGGTGGAAATGCCCCTAGGGCTCATCCATTGTGCTAAATGTAAAAACATGTAAATAAAATACTAATTAATTACATATATACAAATTAAAAATATTGTACATAAATATCTGTTTGTCTGTTCCTCTCCTCTCTCTCTAACAAAATGCAGGAAATAAAGGGACTACATCTACTCCGAGTCATAATCCTCGATATCAACATCCTCATCATCATCACTATAATCATCATCACCATGGCCCCGCTGCTGCACATAGTGGGATCCACCGGCTCCTGAGCCTCTACCTCTGACAGACCTCCGGCGGGCATGAGACGAGGAAGCAGCCTCTGTAGGTGTTCCTCTCTCTGCGTGGCGGCACCACCACGTCCTCCTGACGGCAGGTACAAGCGGCGGCCAAGCTCCAGAATAGCCTCTCAAAAATATTTCCCCAACGGATAGAGCGTATATAGGCCTCCCGGGTTACCTGGGATAAGTAAGCACAGTTCAGATACAAGTCTAAAGTGTGTGCAAGACAGAAATAAAAAGCAAAAGGTATTGTACTGTAGCTCCAAGCGAAGGAAGCTGGGCCCGAGTGACCTCATCAGCCCCAGTAGGAGTCAGGTCAAAATCCACCTCAACACCTCCCCGCTGCATCCGAATACTGTCCGGGAACCGCGGCATGTCCATACCATATCTAGCTCCCCTACTCGAGCCAACCGGATAGGCACCATCCTGCCTCCTCGCCAACACCTGTGGGCTCACCAACACGTTCACTACGAACCACTCGTAATCAGCCCCACTCTGGTACAAATGGGCCGGAGTCCTGACCCGGTAGTCACCGCTGCTCCTCAACCTAGCAGGATAGATCATATCCCTCGGAGGCTCGCTCAAGGCCCACAATATAGGATGTCTGCTATACTGTCTGCAGATTCTCTCGCCAAGATACATGGCATCCCCAGTCAACCCCGTCAGGAAGCAGCGGGAAGTAGTGAAATCCTGAGCCTGACCGACCCCTGTCAGAACTAGATCCGACCAAGGAA
Source organism: Campanula takesimana (assembly GCA_026119855.1). Classification (NCBI taxonomy): domain Eukaryota; kingdom Viridiplantae; phylum Streptophyta; class Magnoliopsida; order Asterales; family Campanulaceae; genus Campanula; species Campanula takesimana. The sequence continues at coordinate 935,770 of JAOWBW010000296.1, read as the reverse complement.
AGAACTGGAGGTCCTCATGCAAAGGACCACTCAACCTAGCAATAAAAATCCCCAGACCAGAAGTCTTCCTGGCCTTGCCGCGGCCCTCCAACCGGTTGCTCTTTGCCCAAAACCTCATAACCAGGAGTTCATTGACCCCCTGCACGCTGAATGGAGCAATATGGAACAGCTCGTAGGCCCACACCTGTGGAGAAAATCAGTATTGCAGTTCAAAACAGTTCTAAAAGGCGGACAAGAAATAACAGAAGAGTCAAAGACATACCTCAAAGGCAAACTGAAAACAGTCAAAAGACGAGGTACTAGACCTCGAGCAGACATCAAGGGCCCTGTACATCTCCGCCAGCCCGGCTCCGCTCCATGAGACCTGACTCGCCTGCTCCAGATCAGCCAGAGCACCCAACAGAGAAAACCGACAAAAAGTCCCAGCGCTCGGGAACAGAGTCTGTGACAAGCTATACCACAAGATGGCCGGCACCAGGCAGTCACTATCATGGATGCCCTCAACAAATCCCTGGATAGCCTCATCCACCAAGGTCCTCAGGCGACCCGCCTCAAAGCCATTCCCCTTCACACCCCTGCCAAGCTGCATCCCAATCAGCTCCACCTGATGGTGTGGGTCCGCAGACAACGACTCGTCAAAAGGTAGCTCCTCGTCTGTGAACATAAGCCCCGTAATAGTAGCAAAGTCGGTCGGAGTAACAGTCACCTCTCCCCAACTAATGTGGAACGTGTGGGTAGTATCCCACCAATACTCCCTCATCGCCTTAACAAGACCCATCACCTTCTGGGTCCCCTCTACAGCTCGTACAGCATCAAAAAACGGACCGAAGCCCAGAGCCCGGATCCTCTCCTTCACCGCACCACCCGGCGGCAACCTCTGCCACAGCTCTCGTGGACCCACAAGATTTCATCCTCTACAGGTAAACACAGCAAAGGTATGTTACCCAACTAGCAATTATGTGCTATAATTTAAAGTGTACATGCATGCTTTATTTTATCTATTCGCGCATATATTTGCCGTCCCCAAAAATTAGTCAACAAATCTCAAAAAAATTAAATAATCACGAACGATTAATTTAATTTAACGCAGTCTTAAAATAATACAACAAGTATGAAATAAAAGACATAAAAATACCCAAAAGAAATAACAAAAAGCGAGACCGTTACCTCCTTCGTCTCCATCAGTCTCCCGCCAGACCAATGTTTGTCGATGCCCGCGTACAAGTCAAAGTGTTGTCCCACCGTAAAATGACACTCATCAGGACGGAAGTTTCGCGAAGCCATCCTCACCCGTTGTTGATGCTGCCCCGCACCTTCACCTTGTTCAAATTGGGGTCCCGCACCACCACCTTGCTCAAATTGTGGTCCTGCACCTGCATCCTGCTCATACGGTTGCCCCGCACCAAAGATATACTCAAGATCCATCGCAATAATGATGAAAAATCTCAAAAGTTCTCTTTTTCTCTCTCAAAGCTCGACAAAAGGAAGGAAAAGTGGAGAGGAAAGAGACAGCCGGCGGCTGTTTGTAGGGTCTGTCCAACAAAGGGACTAGCCACGCGGCCAGTGTGTCCAGGCGATGTGGCCCAATCTCAGCCTTCCATCTCGCGCGCCCACAAGCGATCCCCGCATACGAAAATCAGCCAATCAGAAGGTTTTGCCGCGCGGCCAGTTAGTCTTCCAGGCGAGCAATTTTACAATTTAGCCCCTCAGCTTATTGTTAATCCAAAATTAACCAAATCTGGGCCGGAAGACCTCGTAAATCACCAAACTTAAACAAATCCGGTCTGGAAGACCGCATAAATCACCAAACTCAACCAAATCCGCTCCGGAAGACCGCGTAAATCACCAAACTTAAACAAATCCAGTCTGGAAGACCGCGTGAATCACCAAACTAAACAAATCCAGTCCGTAAGACTGCGTAAATCACCAAACTTAACCAAAAAACGGTCTGGAAGACCGCATAAAACACCAAAACAATCTATAATCAAAGGCTGGGAACATCTTTAAACCTAAAATTATGATTGGAGGTCGTAAACATCCATAAACCTGAAGGCGGATTAAGGAAACCGTCGTAAAATCCTTAAATAACTAAATCAATTTATAATTGGAGGTCAGAAGCTCCATAAACCCAAAAAATTATAATTGGAGGTGGGATGCATCCATAAACCCTTCATGTTGAGAAAGTTATAGGCGTAACACCGTGCGAGCTCTAGACAATCGGCGTTACCTATTATCGGATTCCGCGATGCTGAGGAACTGCACTTCTCAAAGTACCATAGCTCACCGATAAGTTATGCGATTATGTACGCTCTATAGGAAGTTTGAATTCATCCCTCTTTTGTTCTCGATTTTTCAAACTTCTTGTCGAACCGTGCATATGACCTCTCCTCTTTCCCCAAGTAAAGTCCATCTGCAATGACTTTATTTGTTCTACGATGATTCATTTTTGTAAAGTCTATCTGCAACGACTTTATTGCTCAACGATGTTTCGTTTCTTTTTGGTTTCTTCCTTTTTACCTCTTTCCCCAAGTAAAGTCCATCTGCAATGACTTTATTTGTTCTACGATGATTTGTTTCTGTAAAGTCTATCTGCAACGACTTTATTGCTCAACGATGTTTCATTTCTTTTTTGTTTCCTCCTTTTTATCTCCTTCCCCAGTAAAGTCCATCTGCAACGACTTTATTTGTTCTACAATGATTCGTTTCTATAAAGTCTATCTGCAATGACTTTATTGCTCAATGATGTTTCGTTTCTTTTTCCTTTCTCCCCAGTAGGGTCCACGTGACTTTATTTCTTTACGAACGTTTTTCTATCCCCAGCAAAAAGATGATCTCTCATTTCTTTCTCCCCCATGTTCTCGAACTACGATTGGCTTGATTCCCTTTGGATACGTAGGTAGCCTGACTTAGGTTCAGCCACTCGACCAACTTGGTCACCTTCTTTCTCATTCCTCTCTCGATTTGGAACTCATGTTTCAGATCGGTTCCTTTTCTTAATCGACGACCCTCCATGCCTTGCAAGAAACGTCGCCGAGGGGCTACTGTTAGTACCCAACCTAAAAATGAGTTATTAGGCATTCTAGAACTCACAGGGACCTCCCAGGTATTTACGAACTGCGCAGGTCTTATCAAGGATTTCCCAAAAATCCCAGATAAGGAGATATTGACGACCTGATCGGATGAAGCTGCAAAGATAGACGTTATCTTATCATCCTCTAGAGTCCAAGCTGATCAAAGCATTGGGAACTGAGCCAACAACTTGGCCCGATCGGGCGGCCAGTCTAGGAGGGGCTGGGCGGCCACTCCTTCCGGGTCAGAAACCCTATAAATAGGTGACCTCAGTTCATAATTTCAACACACAATTCTCTCCCTCGAGTTCTACAGCCTAAACTGACGGCAGAACTCTCTCTCTCTAAACCTTTCTAGCAATCCCAAAGGTCATGTGAATCCGCGCAAGAGATTCGACTTCGTTCTTGTCAAGATTGGTGAGAATTTGTCATGTTTTCTTAGTTTAGATCTGATTTATGCTAGTTTCATTATGTTTATACACCTATATTCATATGATTCATAACGTGTTCTTTATGTTCTTACTAGAATTCATAATATGCTAGGGTAGCGATCTTCATGTTTATGTGTTCATTCATACATGTTCATGATATTCTTATTATTATGCTAGATCTACGGCTTATCCCATGCATAACATGCTAGATCTAATGTTTTAATCCGTATTCATATGCATAGCCGATGATGATCCACAAGATCTAGGAACTACTTCTAAACCCTAAACTTTAGGTAATTACTCCCATGATCAGTAACTCTCCAATGATGAATATGATGACTACACATTGATCTTATCAATGGTATAATCACTATTCTAGCATGTGATCATCTTGCATGATTCTTTCTCCTCCCCCTTCATTATGCATGATCCCACTTCTTCTCTCTATTCCGATTATGTGCGAACTACGCTGACCTGAGCTTCTCATCATGAGAGGAACGTAGGCAATCTTTGGATCCGGTCTCAATCACTAACACACTACTAACACATTTATCATGATAGAAAGTCCGATCTATCGGGCGATAGGAGTGATAACTTGATATTCTTCTCTTGTTGTAACGTGACCCCCGAACCCTCTTTTTGAACTTTTCTCAATGTTTTAGCTCAATAAAAACAACGTGGCGACTCTTAATAAGGTTAAATTCTAATTTGAATATCCTAATCCCATAGAAAACATAAATAAAGATAAATAAAAAGAAAGACTTCCCGTGCGTCGCCCGCATTCGGAAAGGGGTATTCACAGCAGGGTAACAATTCCCAATACTGATCTGCATGTAGAGTCATAGGCTTTGATTGTCTTCTTGGAGGACCTTAGGATAGTTGGGTCCACACCTACTACGTCCATCATTCGTGACGGTAGTACATTGATGGCGGATCCGTTGTCAACAAAGGCTCGAGGGATTTTCTTCCCACTGATTTCGACTGTAATGTGCAGAGGTTCATTATGATCGATGCCAAATGGAGGTTCATTGATCTCTGAGAAAGTGATAATGTTCCCGAAGTGAATGTTGTCGATAATATATGACATTCTCAGGGGTGGTGTCTGATGGGACCATATTAGCGGCCAAGTTCTTCTCAAGCATTTGGCAATGGGCTAGATATGAGGTGAGTCTTTCACCAAAGAAAGATGTGAGCTTGTGTTTGTTTAAGCTGCGTGAGGATGGGATCCTCTTTCTCAGGGTCTTCTTGCTCTGACTCTTTGCTGAAGACCTTCTTGGCACTCTTGGGGTCTGACTGATAGATATGTCCAGACCTTGTGAGTAGGTTGATTTCTGCTCGCGTGTCATATGGAGACTGCAGTATTTTCGCGGATTCTGTGAAGATTTCGGCGATAGACAATGGTGGAGATTTAAGTTGACCGGAGTCGCATTCTCCTAAAAGAGAGGCTTCTAAAGATAGTTCTTCTAATGACAGCATATAACAAGAAGAATGACTATAATTAATGAATTTTGAATTACAACCTATCTCATCATCACTAAATGATTCGGAGTCTGCCACAATAGGTTTGGCCAGATAACCAAGATTTTTTGCTACACTATATTTGTCTAAAGTATCTATGGGGTTCTCAATGGAGCCATTACGGATCAACCTCTGAATTGACTTCTTCAAAGCAGTGCATTCTTCGATAGTATGACCGGTGATCTCATAATAGTCGCAGTACCTTCCGGGGTTGTTCTCAGAGAATGGTATGCAGTAGGTTTCAGGCCTCTTGAGTAGGTCCTTTGATATCAGTAGCTCGAGCATGTTGGTCATAGTAATCCCTAGCCTTCTGAAGGCGTTGGTCATCTGCGAGACATCAATCAGACTTTCTTCAGAATTCTGAGCCACAATTTGCCTTGGATCGGTTATCACTTGGTCAATAATCGATCCTTGTATCGCACGCTTTAACTGTGAGCATTCGTTGTCGGTATGCCCGGTGATGTTATGGAAATTGCAAAACTTCATCGGATCACTGTTTGGATGAGATTCGTAGCCTTTTAACGGTTTAAGTATCCCCATTCTTGATAAACCACAGAACAAGGAGTTCATGTCTAACTGTAGTTGCTTGAAGGCTTCGACCATTTCTAAGATACTGGTATTGTCTCCGGCTACCTCCACCATATTGACATCCATGGCGATGATCTTCCTTGGGTCAACAATGATGTTATCTTTGATGAGCTTCTGTACGATTTGCTTGATGGTGAAACATTCGTTGTTGGTGTGTCCAGACACTCTATGGTAGTAGCAAAATTTTGACATGTCATAACCATACTTAGGCCATTGGAATTTGCGTTCCAAGGGAGTTATCACCCCAATTTTGTCTAGTCCTCCGAATAGAGCATTTATGTCTAGCCCCAGTTCGACAAAGGCATCTACCATCTCGATAATACCGATGTCACCTCCGATGAGCTCGACCATGTTGATGCCACCATTGTTTGGGAGCGGGTTGGCTACAGTATTCGGACCTTTAGGCTTCTCGATCTTTCCATCAGCTATGAGCTTTTGGATGACATGCTTGAGTTGTATGCAGTCATCGGTGGTGTGGCCGATGTACTTGTGGTACTTGCAGAAATTGGTTGCATAATTCTCGATCGGTTTGATCAAACCCTTCTTCATCAACACTTCAAACACTCGGCTAGTAGGCATGCCGAAGTCATCAAAGGGTCCTTTCTCACGTGGGAAGTTGCTTGTAACTGCTTGGACATCAAAGATGGAGTTGTCTTGAACCAAACTCACGTGACTGACCACTTCTTTAGCTTTAGGAGCGGTACTTGTCAGAGCTTTATAGCGGAACGACACAACTAATATGAGATATATGTACGACATAGACCATGACATAAACCTCATAAAGCGGGTCATGTCCAGTACCTTCTTCCAAACAAGTACCCATAAATCTATCATGATCATCCCATGATCATTTAGCCTTTATACTAGTGCTTAACAAGTACTAGGGACGGAGATTATTATAAGTAAACATGAACAACAATAATAATCAAAACATCTCTTTATTGATATGAAATAAATGATAACAATTACAACGTTTATTAAACGTGCCTAGGGCACCACTACCAACAGGGGTTGAATGTGAAATTTTGGATAATGTAGAGCAGGCTATCTCTGTTAGGGTTTCTCATGTTCTTTGGCCAAATAGGGTTAATGTGACTTTTGTGTATGCAAGTTATAGTAAGTATCAACGAAGGGATATTTGGGATTATCTCATTGATCGCAGCACCATTAATGCTCCTTGGCTAGTTGTGGGTGATTTTAATTCGGTTTTAGATCAATGTGACAAGATGGGAGGTCGTCCCGTAACGGAAGCGAAAGTGGCTGAATTTTCTGATATGGTTCAAATTTCTAACCTTATTGATGGTGGTTTTCTTGGTAATGGTTTTACGTGGCTGAACAATAGAGAGGGTCCAGCAACTATTTGGCAGCGGCTTGATAGAGCCTTTTATAATTCTGATTGGCTTAATGAGTTTCATAGCACTTCGATTACTCATTTGAATCAAACATGCTCAGATCATTCTCCTCTTCTTATTAATATAGTTCTTTCAGCTGGGGCTAAAAAGGGGGCTTTTCGATTTTTGAATGTTTGGTTGAAACATGAGTCTTTTCTCTCTATTGTGGAAACATCTTGGGCTGAACACATGGATGGGAGACCTATGGTTAAATTTGCCAAAAAAATTGAATATGTTGAAGCATCGCATTCAAATTTGGAATAAAGAGGTTTTTGGGCGTATTGATCAACAAGTAAGGCTAGCTGAGGATGAGGTTACAGCGAAGGAATGCTTTTGATCAAGATCCTTCTGAGGATAATAGAGTTGCGTTGCACTTAGCCCATGCTCATTTGCTTTATCGTTTAAAGATCGAAGAAGAATTCTGGATGCAAAAAGCAAATTTGGCTTGGTTAAAGGATGGGGACCGTAACACCAAAATTTTCCACTCTTATGTTAAGAAGAAGAGGTTAAAATTACACATCCATAGAATTCAAGACACAAATGGGGCCTGGTTGGAGGAGGCTTCTGAAATTCAGAATGAAGCTATTCGTTTTTTCTCGGATCAGTTGACTGGTAATCATATTTGTTCTTCCCAGCATTTGCTTGATCATATTCCTAGACTTCTTAATGAGGCTGACAATGCCCATCTTACTGCTGTTCCTTCAATTGAAGAACTTCATGAAGTGGTTTTCTCTATGTCCGGTGCTAGTGCGGCTGGTCCGGATGGCTTTAATGGAGAATTTTACCACAAATGTTGGGATTTCATCAAAAATGATCTTCTTCAAGCTGTTTTGGAATTCTTTGCAGGCTTTCGTATGCCAAGGGGTTGGACAAGTACTACTATTGTGCTTCTTCCTAAGGTAGAAGCCCCTAATTCGTTTTCTGAATGGAGACCAATTAGTCTTTGCAACTTTTCTAATAAGGTGGTTACGAAGCTTTTAAATGGGCGTCTTTCTTCAATTCTTCCTCGTATTATCTCCCCTCAACAAAGTGGCTTTATTAAAGGCCGTCTTATTCATGAGAATGTCTTACTTGCTCAAGAATTAATTCACTCTATTAATCGGAAGGTTTTTGGTGGAAATATTGCGTTGAAGCTTGACATGGCCAAGGCGTATGATCGTCTATCTTGGTTTGCCTTGACTAAGATAATGAGACAATTCGGTTTTTCTGAATTCTGGATTGACATTATTTTTCGTTGCATCTCGGATTGCTGGTTTTCAATTCTAATTAATGGGGAAGCAGTTGGATATTTTCCTTCGGCTAGAGGCCTCCGCCATGGTGACCCGATTTCTCCCTCGTTATTCATTATCGCAGCTGAAGTTTTAAGTCGTGGCCTTAATACTCTTCATGAGAATCATCCTCATCTAATTTATCATTCGGGTGCTATTCATGCTCCTTTTGTTTCTCATCTTTCTTATGCGGATGATGTGCTAATTTTCTGCAATGGTAGCAAGCTCTCCATTGATATGCATATCAACTTTCTTCATTCTTACCAAGATTTCTCTGGGCAATTGGTTAGTGTGGCAAAATCATGTTTTATTCTTGGTAGAGGAGATATGGATAGGGCTGATTTGGTGGCTAGTTGGACTGGTTTTCAACACAAACATCTAGATCTGTGACATTTTTTTCTAGTCCCGCTTCTAGCCCCGCTATGCATGCCTCATATTCGGCAATGTTGTTGGTAGCTTCGAATTCAAGACGGATTGCAATTGGGTGTAGATATCCTTTGGATCGACAAGCAACATTACTATCCCATAACCGTGCTTATTGGCTGCGCCATCGAAAAAGAGTTGCCACTTATTTTCCTCGGTTGTAGTGCAAACCAAGTGCTCGTCGGGAAACTGTAAGTCCTCCCCCTTCACTTCGTCACACGGAAATTCAGCAAGCTGATCACTGAACACTTTCCCCCTAATGGATTTGAGTGTTACGTAAGTGATATCATAGCCGGCGATCATGAAGTACCACTTGGCTATCCTTGTTGACATAAAAGGCTTCTCGAAGATGTAGCGGAGTGGGTCCACTTTTGCTACTAGCTTGATTGGAAAGGCTTCCATGTAATGTTTGAGCTTTTGAGTAACCCAAACCAGTACTGCACATGACTTCTCCAAGACGGAGTAGTTCTTTTCGCCCCCTTGAACTCGGCGACTGAAAAAATAAATGGCATTCTCCTTTGTGGAGTCTCGTTGCTCTTGTGCTAGCATAGCCCTAAGGGCTTCATCGTTCACTGTGAGATAGAGCAAGAGAGGCTTCTCCTTGTGAGGTGGAACCAAGACTGGGGGGCATGTCAAGTAATGCTTCACTTGGTCAAAAGCTTCTTGGCAAGTGTCGGTCCATTCTAGAGCCACATTCTTCTTGAGTAGCTTGAAGATTGGCTCACAAATGGAAGTAAGCTGGTGCACAAACCGACTGATGTACTGAAGTCTGCCCATGAAACCTTTGATTTCTTTTTGTGTCTTGGGAGGAGGCATGTCAATGATTGCCTTGATTTTTGAGGGATCCGCTTCAATTCCCCTTTCCGTGACCATGTAACCAAGAACCTTGCCTCGGATAACCCCAAAAGTGCACTTTGCGGGATTGAGCCTCATCTTGTGTTGTCGAAGCCTTTCAAAGAACTTGCAGAGGTCGATCAAATGTTGACCGTCGGTCCCCTTAGAGTGGATGATCATGTCGTCCACGTAGACCTCGATCTCTTTGTGAATCATGTCATGGAACAAGTCTGTCACGGCCCTTTGGTAAGTATCCCCAGCGTTCCTTAACCCAAACGGCATAACTGTATAGCAAAAGGTGCCCCACGGTGTTGTGAAAGCGATCCTCCTCGGCCATGAGAATCTGATTGTACTCAGCAAAACCATCCACAAACGAGCTGACCTCGTAGGCAGCAGTGGAGTCGACTAGCATGTTAATGTTGGGTAGTGGAAAGTCATCCTTTGGACAAGCTTTGTTCAAATCCTGGAAGTCCACACATACACGGACCTTACCATTAGCCTTTCGGACTGTGACCACATTGGCTAACCATGTCGGATACTTAATAACTTTGATGAAGCCCACACTGAGAAGCTTCTCTATCTCTTCTTGACTTGTAAAGACCATTCTAGCTTGATCTTTCTGAGTTTCTGCTTTGTTGGCTTAACATCGTCTCTGATCGGAATCTTGTGTTCGGCGACCTTTCTGTCCAAACCCGGTATGTCTTTGTACGACCATGCAAATAGATCCATGAACTCTTTGAGCAGTACAGTCAATCTGTCTTTCTCTTCCCCCTTGAAGAAGCTTCTGATCTTGGTTTCTTTCGGCTCTTCGTTGGTACCCAGATTAACAACATGCAATTCTTCGTCAGCCCCTGGACCATTTTCACCACGACTACGGACCTGTTGAGCAAGCTCATTTAAGTATGTTGTGTTTTCGTGGTCTATTTCATCATTATTTGAATCGTTATTAACTAGTTCATTAGATTTATTATTAGTTAATTCATCATTCAAGATGTTTGCAATCTCGGGGTACTCAGAAAGATCAAATTTTTCATTAACAAAGAAAGGGAACACACGCTCGGCTATGGCCTCCATATCCTCTTGGGTGAGGGTATCGGAAACACTCTCGGACTCGAAAGTGAATGTGAACAAGTCTTCCTTTGTGACCTTGTGCGGAATGAAACCATCTTCTCGACCAAGAATTCCTCAGATACCATGGGTCCCTTCGTAGAATACCAGTTGTTGATCGACTCGGAGCTTGGCTGGATTTCACTGATAGCTTCCCTTCTCATGTCGGTGTCGTAGATGACATTCACTTGGCACTCATCCATGATGGCCAATTCTTCGAACATGGAGGCTAAATCCGTCAATTCTTCCCCCACGGTAATCTTTGTTTTGGACTCTATGGTCACTTTCTTCCCCCACCATTCTCGAGGCAACATGGGAGTTGGTTCTCCTTCGGATTTTTGAATCGCACAGTCGGCAAAGACTTCAAGACCGGGCTTTTCGATGCCCTTGCTGTTAACCCATGGCTCGGGAAAGATCACGTATGGGACGTCTTCCCCTGACGGACAAAGTAGCCATTCAGTGTCTTGCGATAAGGCCTCAAATTGGGAATCTCATAATGACGGCCTTCCCTCCGAGCTCGAGCCTTCTCATTCTTGACGGCTTGCTCGTACTTCAAGTCATCTTTAGAAGGCTCGTACCCCAATCCGAACTTGTTTTTGATAAATGGGACCTCTATGGGTTGCATTCTCCCTTTTTGATATTTCCCTAGGCCTAAACCAGGGAAATAATTCATATTCGTCATCATGCGGAGGACTTTGCAGTTGCCGAGGGTCCATGATCCGTTTCCCCTTTGTTCATCGATGGCGTTGATTGAGACGCCTGAGAGGGTGGAGTCTTCTAAACCGTGTTGGAGTTGGTGGACGGGTTCCCCTTTTCTATGGATAGTGACGTTTTCTGCCATGACGGTCACTATTTTCATCCCCATTTCTGAACTTGACACACTGATGGAGAGTCGAAGGGACGGCATTGGAACTATGTATCCACGGTCGTCCCAATAGCAAATTGAATGAGGAAGGCACATCGAGCACTTGGAATGGGACGGACATGACCATGCTTCCAAACTCGATGTATATTTCCACCATACCCATGACTGTGCGGGCAGTGCTGTCGTATCCTCGGATCACTTGAGTAGAAGGCTTTAAGTCCGAATTCTTAAGCCCCAGTATGCCCATGATTCGGCCGGGCATCAAGTTGAGTGCGGAACCACCGTCAACCAATACTATTGAAATAGGTCTACCCCTTTCTCTTACTTTAAGATAAATGGCCTCATTGTGATCGGACCCAAATGGTGGAAGGTCCATGTCGGCAAAAGTGATGATATTGCCAAAATAAATGTGGCCTATCATTGCAGTGAGGTCCTCAGGAGTTGTGTCAGGAGAGAATGATGTATCATCGAGATTACTGATGACAAGATCTCGGTGCTTCTTTGAGGATGCAATGAGGTCCCAAATGGAGATGTTGGCTTGAGTTTTCTTGAGTTGAACCAATAAAGGGTCTTCAGGAGCGTCGCGAGCTTGCGATCTTTGAGAAGAGGTTCTTGGTGAAGAAGTAGTGGGGTTGTTTGCTATGACTCATCTAGATCGAGTTAGCATGTTGACGTTCCCACCTTGCCTCTTTTTCCTATTCTTTAGTACTTATCATATTGGAGCCCTCATTCACAATTGGGATTGAATAAGTGGTCTCCTCAAACTCTCCTAACTCTATTACATTGACATCATCGCTACTAGGCACTATGAACTCTTTCTTGTCTATGAGATCTTGGATGAGATTGCGGAGGACAAAGCATTCCTCAGTGGTGTGGCCACTATGTTGGTGGTAGCCACAATGCTTGTGGTAGGCATGGTTGGGATGTATCGTCTTGGGTTTGTATCCTTGGAGAGGAGTAACTTGCCCTTTGGCCTTGAGAGCTTCGAAGGCCTCGGTGATAGTCATGCCTTGGAAAGGAGTCTAGACACGATCATCTTGAAATTTCTTACCTTGTGGTGGAGGAACCCTTTTGTAATTCTCCTTGTCGGTAGTGACGGCATTGACTGAAGCTCTTTTGTGGAGTTAGAGGCGGCCTTGTAACGGAAGCTAGGAGGAATTTTTCTTGATCTCCTTGAGCAACTCATCCATTCGGATTCCCGCCTCATACATTTGAGAGAAATCGGCATAGCAAGCCCCACTTAGGTAGGTGCGGAGATCAATCTTTAGACACTAAGGAAGATGTCCATTTGCTCTTTGGTGTTAGGCCTCTCGACAATCTCAGCAAGCTTGTCATTCCACCTTCTCGTGAAGTCAATGAAGGATTCATTGTCCTTTTGAGTAGTGTTCTCGAGCTCTTTCTTGGTTGGACGGTGGTGGTGTTGCCTTGGTATTGACTTTTGAAGGCAAGCATGGCGGCGTCCCAATCAAGACGGACTGTGAGTAGGAGAGTAGCATACCAATTCTTTGCCGCCCCCTCGAGAGTAAGAGGGAAGCATTGTGCCATAACTTTAGGAGAGACCTCTTCGGTACCATAGCCCAAATGTAAGTCTCGATGTGTGCCATGGACAAGAGTTGCCTTTGAACTTTCTGATGTCAGGCATCTTGAACTTGTTGGGGAGAGCGGCCATTGTGCTCATGAGAATGGAGGACTGATAAAGGCTCGTGTCGAGACTTTTCCCCACGTTGAGGCCGTTGAAGCGTTGATCTATGTAAGCCATAATTGAATCAACCATCTTGTGCTCCTTGTTCTCGTGCTCGGTTCCCCCATTTTCTTGGTGCGGGTACTAACATAAGAAATAAGCCTTGGGTCCACTCGACTCTTCATTGTCTTTCTGTCCTTACCCTTGGCAAGCTTGGTGAGCTTCTCTTTCATTTGCTCCATTTCGGCCTCGTGGGCTTCCCTTTGATTGTCGAGGTGAGATTGCCAAAGATCATCCTTATTTTGGGCCTCCTTATTAAGAGTGGAGACTTGATCTTGGAGCACTTGGACCATAGCTGAAAGTTGTTCGAGAGACATGGCGTTGCTGCTGCTGCCGGTCATGGTTGCTGTTGGTGCTGTTGGAGTAATCTCTTCACGAACTAACCGATTTGATGAATCCCGGTAGACACGGTAAGTACCAATTGAACCTATATTGCAGAAGAGGCCCTTGTCAGTCTTGAGTAACAATTTCGGTCCATGAAGAGGTTTAGAATACACAGTGGGCACACGACTCAAACCATATAAAGAAAAGACTCTTTTTTTTATAAGTCGAAGGGACGGAGTCCCTTTTGAGTTTCTAAGGAAATAATGGAATCGACACACTAGTATATAGACCTTCTCGCGGTCCCATATACTCATCGGATTCCATCACGCTTGTGAATCCTACACATGTCGGGATTAAACTAAATTAATGTAGTAAAGCATACATGCGGGGACGGATTTTTATTTTCGTCCATAATAACCACTTGGGGACGGCTTTTTATTTCTTCCATGATAACCACTTGGGGACGGCTTTTTATTTCGTCCATGATAACCACTTGGCATGTATGTTTTGAAGACATTAGTTTAGGGAAATCTAGGCACATGAAAACCAAATTAGTCACGAGTGTTAGACCCTAACTAGAATTGTGTTGGCTTGTGCTCGGCTAATGAGAGGCTTAAGGTCATCCCCGGCATGTAGTCATGAACTACGCCACGGGTTGAGGTTTACCGCTTCGAAAGAGTCAAGGTCGAGTGGAGCTTGAAACTTCCTAGGACGGGCCTCAACGGGTTTGGGGTTATGAACTTGTGCGACTCGATAGTGAGCAATTTATAGGAATTTGTGCACGTAGTGTGAGGTCCAACATGTGACAAAACATTTTTTTTTACTTTTTTTTTATGAATGAAAAAAAAAACAAATAAGCACGTAATTACAACTCTCGAATCACCCGTGTGACCGATAAAAGACACAAAACAAATGAGTTTAAGTGGTCCAAATCAGTCCTGATGCAGGCAACTGCGCCCACACCCCATCATTCTACTCTGTTCTGGGAACCTGGTCCTATTCTGGAAAACTGCCCAGAAGCGCGCGCCTTTGGCTTGTGTTGTGGGAAGCGCGCGCATGGCGCAGTGTCTGTAGGAGGTGCCCGCTTCTGGGCAAACCTATCAGACTGTCAGACTTTGGACTCAGGGGATTTCCCTGGTCCTGAATACGCATTGTAACCCCTGCAGAAATGATTAGTGTAGAAAAAAAACAAAATAGGAAGAACATATGGGAGGCGGGCGATTCTAGTCATTGATGTGGGACGCGCGCGCCTTAGGCCAAGAAGGCCAGAGGTGCACGCTTCCCCATCAGGAACCAGAATGCCCAGAAAAATGTAGACTTTGATCAGAAACGCAAGTTTACCTTCAAACATCCCCAGCGGAGTCGCCACTGTAGATACCCCGGGAGGGCCCACTGCTTGGCTAGAGCGGTGGAAGGATCCTAGGATGTCTAACTTGTTTTAATTTTGTAGCGTCGCCACCTATGTTTTAGAGGAACATAAGAAAAACCTAATGTATAGCCTAAGTTTGATTATGAAAACAGAGATTCTTGTTTGGAGGTTCGGAGGTTAGGTTACGAGATGGGAAGTAATTAAACACCCACCTCGCCCAACTAATGTTGGTCTTGCTTGATCAAAGTCTACATAAATAAATGATGTTCTTCCTATTTTTTACTATAATAAAAGGGAGTTTAAAAGGGGGTGTTTGAAATGTAGGGAGATAACTCATTGACTAGCTTCAATGAAGTGAAGTAGTCTCCGGTGTCATCTCCCAAAATGTTTGGGTGATTGCACGTTGATTAAAGTAAAAGAGCGAAGAGATGAAGTAGAGAAGAAAGGAAGAAAATGGACTTTTACCTATGCTTCGAAGACCTTCAAACACTTCTTGGTGAATTACTTGAAAGAAACTTTGGAAGTGATTTTGGTATAGTTTTTGTAGAGAGAATTTTCGGTCCTTGAAAATGGTGGAAAAGGGATGTTTTTATAGGTAGAAAATATATGTTTTTGGTGCCAAAACTCAGTCATCAAGAAATCTTTCCGGGCAAAATCATGTAAGATGAGCAAGGGAGAGATTCTTGGATAGAAATCTGTAACTGACGCCCAGAGGCGCGCGCTTCCTATCTTAGGGGCGCGGAAGGCGCGTGCTTCTGGCTCCTATGGTCGGAGGCGCACGACTCAGAGATAGCTTTTTGATAGAATGGACTAGAAAGTCAGCCTTGTTATTCAGTTTAGTCTCTGGACTTAACAAAGTCAGTCAAGAACTTAACGGAAGTAACAGAACTAACAAAAAGTACTTAAAAGAGGGAGAAACACAAAATCAAATGTGCAATCGGGTGAGCGGTCCAAGGTGGGGTGTCTACACACACTACTTCAAAGCAAAGAAATGAGATGAGGAGATAGAAAACAAAGGAATTTACCTAAACGTTCTTCGAGTATCCTATGGATGGCCTTGACTAAAGGCCTTGATGATCGAAAAGCTTGACTTGAATGGTATTATGAAGGTTTGAATTTCGTGGGTGAGGAAGAGGGGCTAATTATGAGGACCTCTTTGATCAGATTTTGATTGGTTTTTCGGGGAATGACAATTCTAGCGGTTTTTGGTTCAAGAACCTCTATATGTATATTATATCTTGACCTAGGGATCAAGCCAAGGAGGTAAGTTTGGATGGGAATCAAAGACTTGATTTCCAAGGAGGTATTTTTGGACTCTAGGATCGCTCATCAGATTTTTCCCGGATTGCATGAGTGTTTGCCAAGAAACGGGGTTGAGATCAACAAGGGAAACTGCTGAAACCCGTCTGTCAAGGGGGATGTCTTGTACGAGACATCTTGTGTTTGAATCACAATTTTCCCTCCTGCAGAAGTTTAAATGTTCATTTTGGCCCCTGATTAACGGAGTCAGTCAGAAACTTAACGAAACATGTCAAACTTAACGAGTTTCGACCCAAATCAAAGGTGAGACACAGAAGTAGTATGATTATGAATGAACGTTCAAAATGGGGTGTCTACAGCTATGCTAGCACAAGGGCAACGAGACTTCACAAAAAAGAATGCCATTTATTTCGTCAGACGCCAATTTCAAGGAGGCGAAAAGAACTACTCCACCTTGGAGAAGTCATGTGCCGCATTGGTTTGGTCACTCAAAAGCTCAAACACTACATGGAAGCCTTTCCGATCAAGCTAGTAGCAAAAGTGGACCCGCTCCGCTACATCTTCGAGAAACCTTTCATGTCAACAAGGATAGCCAGTGGTATTTCATGCTCGCGCCGGTTATGACATCACTTACGTCAAACTCAAATCCATCAGGGGAAAGTGTTCAATGATCAGCTTGCTGAATTTCCGTGTGACGAAGTGAAGGGGGAAGACTTACAATTTCCCGACGAAGACTTGATTTGCACCACAACTGAGGAAAACAAGTGGCAACTTTTTTTCGATGGGGCAGCCAATAAGCATGGTTATGGAATAGGAATGTTGCTTGTCGATCCAAAAGACATCTACACTCCAATTGCAATCCGCCTCGAATTCAAAGCCACCAATAACATTGCCGAATATGAAGCATGCATAGCGGGGCTAGAAGCGGCCCTAGAAAGAAATGTCACAGATCTGGAAGTGTTTGATGATTCTCTGCTCATCATCAATCAAACGTCTGTCAAGTGGAAAATTCAAGATCTGACCCTTCAACAATATGGTCAACACCTCGAAGAGTTGGTCGAGCAATTTCAAGATGTCACGTTCAATTATTTGCCAAGATATAAGAACCGCTTTGCTGACGCATTGGCCACCATAGCCTCTCTAGTCGAAATGCCCGAGGGTAAAATGGTGAATCCCTTCAAAGTTTCAAGAAGGACTAGTCGGCATATTGTATGATCATTGAGATCAATGAAACTCAGGCAAGCCCTTCGTGGTACACTGACATCATGTATTGATTGGGAATCGAGTTTACAAGAGACACTATGAAGGGATCAATCGTTTATGTGATAATGAGATCGAAGCTCAAGAATTAATGCATGAAGTCCACGAAGGCGAGTGTAGACCCCACATGAATGGGATCATATTAGCCAAAAAGATACTCCGTATTGGTTACTATTGGAGTACCATGGAAAGAGATTGCATCGAGAAGGTCAAGAGGTGCGCCAAGTGCCAGTTCCATGCCAACTTGCAACATGCTCCACCTTCGTAGCTAGACAACATGACCACACCGTGGCCATTCTCTTGTTGGGGATAGATATCATCGGCAAGATCCATCCCACGGGAAGCAACAGGCAATCATTCGTTCTGGTGGCCGTGGACTATTTACAAAGTGGATTGAGGCACAGGCTTATCAAGTTCTCAACGCCAAGAAGGTGGCCGAATTCGTAAAAACCAACATCATGTGCCGATACGGTGTCCCTCACGAGATCATCTCTGACAATGGTTCTCACTTCGAGAAAGAAATGGATGCACTCTTGGTCGATTAAAAAATAACCAAGCACAAGTCATCCCGTACCGTCCCCAAGCTAATGGAGCGGTCAAAGCAGCAAACAAGATAATTGAGACCATTATACGAAAAATGGCTTCAACAGGAAGGGATTGGCCCGAGAAATTGCCTCTGGCATTGTGGGGCTACCGCACATCAATTCGGTCAGCAACAGGAGAAATTCCGTACACATTGGTTTATAGCTCCGAAGCCGTGCTCCCGGTTGAACTCAAAGTTCCCTCTTTACGAGTCTTGCTCAAAAACCAAGTCAGTGAGGTTGAATGGATGCAAAGCCGATATGAACAATTGACCCTACTCGACGAAAATAGGCTAAAGGCGTTTGATCGTACAAGGGCCTATCAACAAAGAATGGCCAGGGATTTCAACAAAAGGTAAATCCCGGAGACATCAAGGTGGGAGACTTAGTTCTAAAACAAACATCATCCCAATGCAATTAATCCTCTTGGGAAACGGGGACCCAGATGGATTGGTCCGTACGTGGTCAAGAAGATGCTGAGTGGCGGTGCAGTCTGATTCGTAGACTTGGATGGCGATCAACTGCCAAAGGAGGTCAACCTCGACAAACTCAAGAAGTACTACTCTTAACAAATGAAGACCATAAAAAAAAAAAAAAAAAAAAAAAAAAAAAAAAAAAAAACTCGCTAGGTTGAAAACCCGCAAGGGCGGCCTAGGCAAAAATTAGAGTAAAGTGCAAAACAAGAATCCCGCTAGATTGAAAACCCGTAAGGGCGGTCTAGGCAAAAAACAGGGTGCACATAAAAAAAATACAAAAAAATGGTCTTCATTTGTTTGAACTACGGAGACCTGAGCCTCTCTACTAGAGGAACGTAGGCAACCTTCGGGTGCGGTCTAAAGCAATCTTTTTACCTAAACAATTCATTAACGAGATGCAATTTTATTCATTTCATGAATCATTTTAACCATTACAATGGATGATGTTGACCACTAAAAAAACATTAAGACATTAAATCCTAACAAGTGATCTATTTAATTGCAATCTCGGGGTACTAAGAAAAATCTAATTTCTTCTTAGCCTTCAAAGGGTGACTCGAGCGGCTCTCAATCCTACTCCTCTTGGGCGGCCTAGGAACACTGAGACGGACTGTGGCTCTCTCTGCAGCAAGATGCCTCCGAGCATAAAATTCATCCAAGGGAGTGCCGAAATGGTCAACCAAGATGTTGTTCGAATCAACAGCAACCTCCTTGTATCTCAAAGCGCTGCTAGGCTCAAAATCCTTTCCTAGCAATTCAACCAAAGAGTATCGACCCAAGTGATGCCATGGTAAAGGGTGCCAAACAGATAATCTAGGTAAATCTCAGGAAGGAAAATACTGCCCCGGTAAGAAGGATCAGAAGACCATCGATGGCGGTCATCTCCCAAGACAACTGAAGCTCCCTTGAAAAGTCTTGGCCCATGTACGAAACTGTACAAAACGCTCCACTCCTCAGAAAATGGACTATCTGCTAACGACCAAACTGTCTCAAGACCCGCTCCGGTTGATAAAATGAAGAGTCCCTGAGACCTGGAAGGACCACGTGCTCAAAACCCAAGGTCCATTCCACAAAATGACGGAGGCCCCAAGAAGAGGGACACCACTCAATGTCGGCTGATAATCAAGACACAAGGAATCTCTTCCAACCATCCACAGATAAGTCCTGAATCAGCAGTTTCCTCCTATGAATGGCAAAAGGAGAAAGATCACTGTCCGGAGAATAAATTTTGAAATGCTCTCAAAGACATATGGTCAATAGTAAGGGAATTCCCCTTCGCATCTCGCCCGTCTGATGCAACTCGTCCAGGCCGTGCAAGGTCTCCCCCACTAAAAGAGGGATTATACTGAACTGCTGTCCTTTTGCCTGGAAAACAATCTCAGCCAGCTGTGCATTTGCAGTACCAAGAGGCGTCAGGAACAAAACCTCGCTGAAAAGGCAAACTGCCAAGGCATTTCTCTTAAAAGACTGGACCGTTGTATCCTTCGAGTGCAAGATGAAAAACATAGGCAATTCAGTTATGTCAACCACGGTGCAGTGCAACATCCCTTTCACCTCTTCGATAGGAAGGTTCAGCAAATCAGACCAAGAATCAATCACCCCGATGGTACTTAGGGATGGCAATTTGACCCGCCAGTGGTACGTTAAGGATGGCACCGAAATCATCGACAGTCGGCACCATTTCATTCGCCGAAATATTAAAAGTGTGACTGTCACAATCCCAAAAGGCTACAACGGCCTTCAACAGGTCCCAATCCGGCTTCAAAGTCCGCAACGTGAAGAGAATGCGGAATCCAAAATCCTTGATAAAGGCCTTCTTGGGATGGGTCTTGAATGAGATAACAAAGCCAGAGGCGCGCGCCTTCGACAGACGGACAGAACAGAACAGACCCTTTCAGTACAGAAGCAGCACATGCATTCCAACGCCTTCATTCCTGCAGCAGTTCAAGATCCGCCAACAACAAAGCAGCAGTCAACAGAGCAACGAACCACTTCGGGCACACATTAATTTGGTCCAACCGTAAGGCATGTCTAAAATTGGAATAAGATAGAAACGAATAAGATAGAAACTCCAACTAAAAATAGGATGTGTCTCTCTTTCCAGTTCAACGCCAATCTCAGCATTCTCTCGAAAAGGGAAAAATTCAACGGCCTGCAGTCAACTGTGCCCGCACCCCACAAAGGTCAACAGCAAGCTCCAAAGCTAGGTCAATGTGAACCGCACAAATCACCATGCTTTCCACAAAGCAAGCACAACATGATGAGTTCTCTCAACGGACTCCCACTCAGTTCCAGTCCGCTCAACAAACTTTAAACCGGCAAACGGATTCGCTAAACGGATTCAGCCAGTTCGCTCAACAGACTCTAAACTGGCAAACGGATTCGCCAAACGGGTTCAACTAG
Organism: Campanula takesimana; assembly: GCA_026119855.1. NCBI lineage: Eukaryota > Viridiplantae > Streptophyta > Magnoliopsida > Asterales > Campanulaceae > Campanula > Campanula takesimana. The sequence goes on along the minus strand of JAOWBW010000296.1, from coordinate 914,863 downwards.
TCTGCTCAACGGACTTTAAACCGAGCATAACGGGTACGACACACTGGTCTCCGCCTACCGCTCATCGGACTTTAAATGAGCAAACGACGGGTTCGCCAAACGGATTCAGATCAACTCATGTCTGCCAACCAGACTCTAAATCAGCAAACGGGATTCGCTAAACGGATTTCAGCTTCAGTCCGCTCACGGACTCTAAACAGGCATAACGGTTCCGCTAAACGGCTCCAGCCTCAGTCTGCTAACCAGGCTTTAAACCTTGGCCACGGTGGGCCGTCTCACATCACCGTACTCCTTTCATCAGCAAAATCCGCTCACACAGGGAGCGCACCTCTATCCTTCGCAAATACAAATTTCTGTTTTTTATCAAGTCTTTGCTTTTCTTGGTGATGTCCTCGGCTGATGTCTTTCTTTCGTCGGCGCGTTTTGCTTCGCAATCGCCGCTGAGGGGCTCTGTAGACACCCCGCCTTGGACCGCTCACCCCGATTGCACATTTGATTTTGTGTTTTTTCTTGTTTTAAGTATTTTTCATTAGTGTCTGTTACTTCCGTTAAGTTTCTGACTGACTCCGTTAAGCTTAGGGACTAAACTGAATAATAGTTCTAACTTTCTAGTCCATTCTTTCAAAAATTTCTTTTCAGAGTCGCGCGTCTGCCTCCATAGGTGAGACGCGTGCGCCTTCCGCCCCCATGGCTGGAGGCGCGCGCTTCTGGGCGTCAGTTACAGATTCTCTCCTAGAATCCCTCCCTTGCTCAATTTACAGGATTTTGCCCGAGAATTCCCTCTTTGTGACTCTGTTTTGGCATTAAAAACATCTCATTTTCAACTATAAAAAACCACTTCTTCACCATTTCAAGAGAGGACTTTTCAAGATAAGAAAACTATACAAAAAAAATAAACACTTTTAGAGCATTCTCAAGGCATTCTCCAAAGACATCCTTGAAGCTACTTGAAGTTTAGGTATTCATACTTTTCTCTCTTCCCTCTACCTCATCTCTATTTCTTTTTTTTATTTTATCAAAGTGTGCAATCAACCCAAACCATTTTGGGACATGACACCAAAGGCCACTTCACTACATTGAAGTTGGCCAATGAGTTATCTCCCCATATTCAACCCCCTTTTAACCCCTTAAATCTCATTTTCAAAGTATAGGAAGAACACATTTTTTATCATGTAGATTATGAACAAGCAAGACCAACGTTAGTTGGGTGAAATGGGTGTTTAAGTACTTCCCATTTCGTAACCTAACCCCCGATCCTTAATACACGAATCTCTGGTTTTCTCAACAAAACTTAGGCTAATTATTAGGTTTTCTTATGTTCCTCTAAAACATAGGTGGTGACTCTAAACTCTAAAACAAAATAGACATCCTAGGATAATCCGCCCCTCAAGCCGAAAGCGCGTGGGTTGCCCGCCCCGGGGTATCTACAGAAACAACTTTTTTAAGTGAACACATACCAATGACTCGAAAAAGAAAATTCCCCATGGATAGAGAAACCCTTGGTGCGTTGCCAACAGATTTCTAGGTCTTATATACAGATGGGTCAACTACACAAGGGAGAAGCGGAGGTGGAGTATACTTGACAAGTCCAGGCGGTGATCACGTCGCACGTGACATCATCAGATTCAAATTTCCTGCCATAAACAACCAGGCCGAGTATGAAGCCTTAATCTTAGGCATAGAGAAAGCAAAGTTTCTGGGTGATACAAAGTTGGCGGCTTACGGCGATTCACAACTAGTGGTAAATCAAGTAAATGGGGAATACAACACTGAGAGCCACATGATGACTAAGTACAGAGACCTTGTCCTCAACATAACTAAAGGGCTGGAGATTTGGGCAATAAGACTAGTAGGCCGAGAACATAACCAGGAAGCTGATCTGCTTTCCAAGATGGCCACAGCAGAAGAAATCAATCCCTTTGTCATCTATGCCGACCAACCATCCTATGAGAGGATAGAGATCCTAGTTATTGATGACAGGAAAGAACTTGGATAGACGACTACAAAGACTACATCGAAGATGGAAAGCTACCAGAGGATGAGTTAGTAGCTAAGATGATCAAGAAGAAAACGGCCAGATTCATTGTGTGGAACGGAATTCTTTACAAAAGATCCTTCACAAATCCTCTCCTTAGATGTGTTTCACCCAGAGACACCGAGAGCTTACTAGCCGAGGTAGATAATGGAGTTTGTGGGGGACACCCGGGGGCCAGAATTTGGCCGACAAAGTAATCACACTTGTGTACTACTGGCCAAACTTAAGGGAAGACGCTCAACCCTATGTAAGAAGGAGTGACAAGTGCCAATGTTTTTCAGATCTACCCAAGGTACCACCGGTGGAACAAAGCCTCATCATACCGACTTGGCCTTTCGACATGTGGGGAGTCGATATAATTGGGTCCTTTCCCTTGTCCAAAGGATGCAACAAGTTCATGATAGTGGCAGTAGATTACTTCACCAAATGGGTTGAAGCCATATCCTTAGCAAAAAATTATGGAGGAGAATGCCATCAATTTCATTCACGACTACAAATGGTGTCGGTTCGGCATTCCACATACCATTGTGACAGATAACGGACTTCAATTCCAGATGCTTTCACTGAAGAACTTAACAGGCTGGGTGTAAGGCATAGAAAGTCATCAGTCAGCCATCCCCAAGGCAACGGCCAAGCAGAAGAAACAAACAAGCTCATCTTGACATCCCTCACCAAAAACCTAGAAGGAAGTGAAGGCAAGTGGCTGGACGACCTCCCCTTGGCTTTATGGGCAGTTCGTACAACCACTCGGGGGCCGACTGGGAGACACCCTTCGCTTTAACCTATGGATCAGAAGCCATGGCTCCAGCAGAGATGGAACTCCCTACCTTTAGAGTGACCAACTATGACGAAGTCCTCAACGAATACAATTGTCTGCTAGACCTAGACCTTGTTGATGAAAAAAGACTAGCGGCCCAGCTCAGAATGATCATTATAAGAAGAAGACTAAGGATTACCATGACAGTATGGTGAAGAAAAGAGTTTTAAAGTCGGTGACTGGGTACTCAGAAAGATTGAGTCGACACACATAAAGGCTCACCAGAATAAACTCTCTTCGAATTGGGAAGGCCCTTACATTGTTACCCATGTTATCCGGGAAGGGACATACATGCTCAAAACTCCGGAAGGAAAAGATCTAAAGCACCCATGGCACTCAGAGCACTTAAGGAAATTATGTCAGTAATAACTCGGCACCCTGTCTATCTCTTAATTTTTCTATAGCTAGATTTTTTGGTCTTTAGCTTTTAGTTTTTCATACTTCTAGTTTATTTTATCAATAAAATTTATTTTCCTTTACATCATTTAAATTCCTAGTATGTGACACTAGAGCTCGGTCTAAGCATTACATGACAATACCTAGACCGCAAATCGAAGTCTGGAGCAATAAAACGGCTGACTTCCCAAACATTTGAGCCAAGGTAAACTTGCAAACTCAAATGAAAGACTAGTTCCTATAACTATCCTGGCTAAAGCATACTTGACATTCTTAGTCCCCATCATGAGTTAAGATTAAGACATCTAACTCCATGGACAATTTGAGCCTAGTTCCGACAACTAGACCACTCAAATTTAAAACCGAGCACATGACGCTCGTCACGGTCTATAATGGGAAACAACCCACGGCCACAAACACTTAGCTCGAACTGGCTATATAAAATTCCCTTGTCAAACAAGACGAGCTAGACATCTCAAGACCAGATGACCTAACAAGGACTTCCATATGACGGGATAAAACACAAACTTAGCTACTTGACAGCTAAGAAAATCAAGGTTTAAATAACACCCTAACAAGGACAAGTTCCAACAAAAGACAAATTATAAAGTCTGAAATACCCCACCCCCCCCCAGCAAACGTTGGGTCCGGGCATGGATAAAGAAACATTGTCTTAAGCCACCTCGGCTTCACAAACCCTTAACAACAAAGCGAGTTTAGAAACAGGACGTCAGGCACCCTACTCTAGGTCTGCATTGGCCTCCTCAACCTTTTCCAAGAGCTCCTCAAAATTCCCCGGCTCCAGAGCGGGAGGATCCCATACGGGTCTCTTTGCCTTGCAATCTCGAGCCCGGATGGCTTTGAGGCCACCTTCCGAAAAGGGAACTTGAGAATGGGCTACCCTAGCTTCAACACTATACGGGTCTTGATGAAAAATACGGGCACATTTTTTCCAAAGAAACGTTAACTTCAGAGTCAATATGCAGAAGCCGAGTCAGGTTGGACCAGATGTAGTTATAAACCGTGCCAACTTCATCGCTCACGTCCGCCTTGAATTGGGGCCCTTCTTGTACACCTCAACAGCAGCCTTCTCCCTGGCCAAAATACTCTCCTCGAGTCGGGCATACCTATCCTCCAATGAGGAAAACCTCTCTTCAGCAGCGGCTCTCTCGGCATCTAGGATCTCCGCCCGTTATCTCTCCTTCTCAACATCAGCCTCAGACATTAGCACAGACTTCTTCAGCTCTGCCGCCTCGGCTTGGGCCGTCTTCACCATCGACTCGGACTCTTTCATCCATGCCTCAGCCTGACGTTGCAGTGCATCTGCAGAAGCTTTCTCCTTTTCCACGGCATGCATTTTGCCCATTAAATCGTTCTTGGAGGCCTGGAGCATCTCTACCTCGGCCTCAGCTTTTTTGACCGACTCGACGGCTTGGCGAAATATGACATAATCATGTTGGGCCAGAGACACAAGCTGCAAAAGGAAGATGAGACGGATTAATGAGTGTATGGGGAAAGTAAAGTGAAATCGAGATGACCCGATACGTTACCTCACTAAGAATCAGGCCTTTACGGTTCAGGAGCTGGAGAGAAGAGGGATTGTCAGCCATTAGCTTTGATATGGTATCGGCGTTCATGGCACATTTGATAACTGGACCGCCCAATTTCAAAGAAGGACCAGAGCAGACCGATACGTCTACGCCCAACATGATAGAAACCTCACCAAACTGATCCACCAAACATCTTACCTCATCATCAGACAAGACCGAGGCTGACGCGGAGCAGTGAGTGGGTTGTTCTTTTTGGCTGAGGCTGGCCCTGGGCCTCCCTTGACTCCCCTCTCGGCCTTTTTTAACGCCGATGGACATTCCCCTGATCCACCTCGACCTTGACGTTAACATTCTAGCCTCGTTCCTGATTCTGGCCTTGGCTATTTGATGGAAGGGTTTCCTCGGCTTCAGGCGCCGCATCTTCATTCTCTCTCCCAGAAGCATCCTCAACAACTCGATCCGCCAGAGGGACCGTAAAATCTTCCTTGTTCTGAAGTGAGGCCTGCTGGGCTTCCATGTCGGCATGACGTTTATCGAGTGCCGAGGACCTTGACTTTAGTTTCTTCATCCTGGCCGCCTCTACTGGATCAACAAAGTCTCTTTCAATCTCCTCGATCTGCTCCATCGTCAAGACTGCACAAGAAACGAGCACATCAGAATAAGACGGATAAAGAAGTTGAAAGGGAGAAAAATACATACAAGATTAAGAAGTAAATTACAGCCTATGATGTCCGCAGTCCTAAGACATATGTCGTCCTGCTCCTAGCATCTTACACACTCATGGTTAAACACAAAGTTGGGATGAACAATCCAGCCAGGGAACCGGTTCCCCCTCATTACATCAACCTTAGGAACAACAATGTCAATAGGGCCTCTCATCAGCCCAACATGCACGTAGTATCGAGGTTCTTTCTCCAGCTCGGACCAATCAAGCATGCCTAGGGAGGTAAACTCCTCAAGTTTTGCAACCAAATCATCGCTCCAGTCAGGCCTATGGATTTCTTCAGGTCGGTGTGGAAAAAAAGAAGGAACCGCAAATTCCCAGCCGAAGCGAGACTCAACCTTTATCACATGATTATTCCACCCGGACACTTTACTTACTATCCCAGATATGGGGGGAAATGATTTTGGGTTTGACCGGATCCGACTTGATGGTTATTGTTCGAGTTTTGGAGTTGAAACTCACATTAAAGAAATGGTCAAAAGCTGACATGCAAGGCTCATAATTAAGACTACGGCACAGTACAATGAAGCTAGCAAGGTACCTGACAGCATTAGCCCCGATATGGGATGGGACTATTTCCCAAGATTCCAAGAACTCGTTGATGAAAGGGTCAAGTGGGAGTCTAAGGCCTAATTGGAACTGTTTAAAAAAGAAAGGAACAAAAGCTTGGTCATAATAAAAAATTATGGATTTTCTCCTCAGTATCTAAGGGGCTTGGTTTACTATAATGCAAACAATATTCCTCCCGGTCTATGATGTATCGGGAGTAGAGGACTTCAATCATCTCGTCACCCGATTTGGGATGCTTCCCAATAGCAGGGCCCGACTGGCCTTTGTTCTTACCTATCTTGATTGGGCCAACACCACGATCACGTCTCGGTCTGGTGACCACTGTATCAAAACGATCTACTATTCTCTCAGACGTACTCTCCTCGGCCATACCTATAGAAGAAACAGAGGGGTTAGACTCATCTTGCGGCAAGGACAAGGCGATATCCCCCCCCCCCCCCCGTATCAACTACTTGGACCGAGGAGGTTTCTCTCTCAAGACGAGACCGGAATAAAGATTTATCCTTCACATAGTGCAAAAATATATGGTCAAGGACATCGGTCAAGTTATCCAACACCACCATATCATCATCACTGCCATCTATGGTTCTAGGGGCGAACAGCCCAGAAGGATATCTAACATCTTCCCTAGGGGTCCTATTCAGATGCAGAATGTCTCCAATAGCCAGTAAAGATAACATCTTCCACACCTTGTCAGATTTAATGTATATCCTACTGTTCCTTTTATAAAAGCCATACAAAGGACCTTTGCCCAAACTCTAGGGACCAGACATTTCAAGGGACAGGGAAGAGTAAAGCTATTCAAGGACTCCAATCTACCTAGAGCACGGCTAATCAAGCATAAACAAGCAGAAAGGTGAAAATTTGATAAACCTTGAAGAAACCCTAGCTATGACGCAACCCAAGGAAAAAAGACGAATGGGTATGAAAATAAATACCTTTGTAAGAAACGATAGATTAAGACTGGTCGAAAGGAGTCAACGAACCAAACGAACGGAGTTGATTGACGGAAAGCGAGGAATTCAGGATATAACGCCGATGACTGCCTGAGCTCTCAAGAAATTATTCAGGAATTCGAAAAAGGGAAATGAAGGAAGGGATTTGAATTTATACTCCGGGTCAAATGGGTTATACCCAAGTTCGGTCCGAACCGGCCCAGGACCCATGGGTTGACATGTTCCCACTAAACTTATCATTATCCCTAATTAATAGGTGCGTGGTCTAAAGAGGGATGTCTTATAAATAAATGCACGCGCGCCGCCTGACACAAATAGGGAAGATGAGGCGTTTGATGTGACCCAAACCGTTAAAATTGGGAGAGAACCATCAAGCGAAGATGAATGGCGCCGACTCATAACCACCACCGTGATGAGTTGGAGGCTCGGGGGCCATTACGAAGTATAAACCGAGACGAGAATTAAGGATCAGATGACCTTTGGTCTTTGGGCTAAAGCAAAAACCCGTGGTCCTGGTCAACTCGGCCTCATGTGTATCTCTCATGTCGACGTGACTGGTGAATGCCAAAGGACGGAACAATTACAGTCAAGTGCATCCTGGTACGACGTCATATCGAGGTGGTATCATTAAGAAGGCTTGTTACATTACAGATCAAGTTATAAAAGTAGTGCTACAAAACAAACAACTCAGACAGAGGCAATGGTTAAAAAGATGATTTCATTATAATAACAAAAGACTCCCACACCAAGGCCAGGAGTCTAGCCTTTACAAGCGATGAAACTGTGGCAGATCAAGATCTTCATCATCTCCATCCCATTCGTAATCACCATCATAGTTCCACTCATTATCATTTATGGGTCCACCATCATCTCCGTCTTCATCATCTTCTTCTTCGTTGTTTTCGCCGGAATCATCACCGCCGCTATCGTTGCCGTTGCTAGATGACTCATCGGCTTCTCTATCAACAGGAGTTGGAGGTGAGTATTCGCCATTGTTGTCGGACGGAGAATCTTCTGCCGGAAAGGATGGTCCTGTCGGAGATGGGGGATCGCTATCAGTACCTTTATTTGGGCTCTTGTTGTGAACTTCGTTATCAGAACTTTGAGAGTCAGTCTCCTACGGAAAGGCGTCGGAATGGGACCTTTTTGGAGCCATATTTTGAAGAAATTGGTTGAAGGATTTGAGAAGAAGGTGAGAGACTGAGAATGTAGAAGGACAAATCTGGCCTTTTATATAAAGCGGCAATAAGGAGGTGCAGGTGTTGGGTTTCGATCAAACATGCGCAGCGGAATTTAGCATTTAAAATTTTGAAACCCAAAGCCATGGATCCGTTCATATGATTAAATCAAATACAACATAAGAATAAAGGAATAAACTAACCCTTGATGGCTATCAAATTCTCTTGGTCTTTGGTGGAGGTTTGAAGACTTGATCACGATCACAAAGCTTGAACACGAACTTTGAAGATGATGATTTTCACCATCTAGCGGTATCCACACTTCGAACGAATATCAAAGGAGCTTCTTTGATCTTGGTTGCTAGACCAATTGTGAAACACTTTTTCACAATCAAAAGAACTATATGGAATTTATTTTGTGTATTATTTTGTTTTCAACCAAGAGTGTCTTGGAACAAAATAAACCCTCTCTCAAACTCTTTGAGACTCACAAAATCATTGGCCAAGAGTGCTGGCCGAATTTGGTCTTTTATACACAAGTATGACCTATTCCAAATAGGAAACTTGTGTCAAAATCCGTCCAAAATTCGTTTCCTAATCAAATTAGGAATCTGCCACCCGACAGTACTGTGCGGCCGCCCAGAATTCACTGTGCGGTCGCACAACTATCTGAAGCAAAACTGGTACAAAACTGAGATAAGTGTGCGGCCGCCCAGTCCATTATGTGCGGTCGCCCACTTTCCAGAAAGTCCAGAATTTCCAAAATTCCAATGTAGTCCTTTTAAAGATTCGTTCTATTATGTGTGACCCTCTAGGATTATACTAAGTTGGCAATGGGTTCAAACATGAAACCATAAGATATGATTAGGTTCTAGCAAACCGTCATACCTACCCAATTAGTATAACTAGATACAAGTTCGCATTCCTCTTAGAATATGTCATAATCCTTTTGTCCACGATATCATTGAACACAAGTCATGGTCAAAGAGTCAACTTGTTTTGTTCAATACTTTCTCGATTCCGAATGTGTTGATAATCCAAATGACATTGATCCAATCAATTCATTTGAGTCCGGCCGAACATTTCATCAACATCATTCCTACGAGAGGCCCAAGCTTGACATCTCTCCGAGGAGGGACAAATCCATTTAGCTTATTATTCTTCCCTACGTGAATCCGATTATGCCAATCATACCCTTTATAACTACTCGGTTAAAAGTAGCGTTTGAATATGTCAAACATAATGTTCATCAAGTGGAAGACTATAATAACTTCATGTCTAAGGATTCAAATGACATAACTAATATGAGATATATGTTTGACATAGACCATGACATAAATCTCATAAAGCGGGTCATGTCCAGTACCTTGTTCCAAACAAGTACCCATAAATCTAACATGATCATCCCATGATCATTTAGCCTTTATACTAGTGCTTAACAAGTACTAGGGATGGAGATTATTATAAGTAAACATGAACAACAATAATAATCAAAACATCTCTTTATTGATATGAAATAAATGATAACAATTACAACGTTTATCAAACGTGCCTAGGGCACCACTACCAACAATCTCCCACTTGCCCTAGGCCCAATCTCCCATGTATCTAATACCCATGGACCTAACATGACCATCATGTTTAGCTTGTGGAAGTCCCTTTGTTAGCGGGTCCGCAACATTGTCATCAGTAGGTACTCTGCATATATTTACGTCTCCCCTATCAACGATCTCTCGAATGATATGAAAACGCCTAAGTATGTGTTTGGATTTCTGATGTGCTCTTGGTTCCTTTGCTTGAGCAATAGCACCATTATTGTCGCAATAAAGGTCTATTGGATTAGCAATACTAGGAACCACTTCAAGTTCAGTTATGAACTTCTTAATCCAAACAGCTTCCTTTGCAGCATCCGATGCAGCAATATACTCAGCTTCTGTTGTAGAATCAGCGGTTGTACTTTGCTTGGAACTCTTCCAGCTTACAGCTCCACCATTTAACATAAACACAAAACCCGATTGCGATCGGCTATCATCTTTGTCGGTTTGGAAGCTTGCATCCGTGTAAGCATTTACAACGAGATCATCTTACATTCCTCCATAGACCAAAAACGAGTCTTTAGTTCTTCTCAAGTACTTAAGAATCGCTTTTACAGCTATCCAGTGATTTTTACCAGGGTCGGATTGGTATCTACTTGTCATGCTCAAAGCATAAGACACATCCGGCCTAGTACAAATCATGGCATACATGATGGACCCAATTGCCGAAGCATATGGAACATCATTCATTTTCTCACGCTCATCTTTTGTCTTAGGACATTGAGTCTTGCTTAGGGAAACTCCATGTAACACGGGCAAGGTGCCTCTCTTAGAATTTTCCATACGGAATCTTCTAATGACCTTGTCAATGTATGTACTTTGGCTTAAACCAAGTAGCCTCCTTGATCTATCTCTATAGATCTTAATGCCAAGAATATATGCGGCTTCACCCATATCTTTCATTGCGAAGCACTTTCCTAACCAAGTCATCACAGACTGAAGTGTAGGAATGTCGTTTCTAATGAGCAATATGTCATCCACATATAAAATAAGGAATAGCACCATGCTCCCACTAATCTTCTTGTATACACAAGGCTCATCTTCGTTCTTGATGAAACCAAACTCTTTGACCGATTCATCAAAACGGAGATTCCAAATCCTTGAGGCTTGCTTCAATCCATAGATGGATCTTTGCAATTTGCATACCTTAGAATCTTGTTCAAAACCTTCTGGTTGTGTCATATACACATCCTCTTGGAGTTTTCCATTCAGGAAAGCGGTTTTGACGTCCATCTGCCATATTTCATAGTCATGATATGCGGCAATGGCAAGCAAAATTCTTATAGACTTGATCGTTGCTACGGGTGAAAAGGTCTCATCATAGTCAATACCATGAACTTGCCTATAACCCTTCGCTACAAGCCTAGCTTTGTAAGTATGCACCTTCCCATCCATGTCAGTCTTCTTCTTGAAGACCCATTTGCATCCTATGGTTTTTACACCTTCGGGTGCATCAATCAAATTCCAAACTTAATTGTCTTGCATGGATTGCAATTCGGATTCCATGGCTCCAAGCCACTTGTCCGAATCAGGAGAAGACATCGCCTCTTGGTAGGTTGACGGTTCATCATTCTCAATGATTTCCACGTCATTACTATCCGTTACGAGAAATCCATATCTCTCGGGCTCGGATCGTAACCTACTAGATCTGCGAGTTGCTTATGTATTTTGAACAGGTTCCACAACTCCTTGTGGTTCTTGTTCTTGTTCCACTATTGGTTCAATGTTATTTTCTGGGTCTCAAATTTCTTCAAGATTTATTTTACTCCCACTGATTTCTTTAGAGAGAAACTCTTTCTCTAGAAAGATACCAGTTCGGGCAACAAACACTTTGTTGTCCTCTCGGTTGTAAAAGTAATATCCTTTAGTTTCCTTAGGATATCCCACGAAAATACATTTATCAGATTTGTGTGCTAGTTTGTCAGAGATAAGTCTTTTGACATAAACTTCGCAACCCCAAATCCTCATGAAAGATAAACTAGGTTTCTTTCCACTCCACATCTCATATGGAGTCTTTGGAACCGATTTAGTTGGAACTTGATTTAGTGTGAAAGCAGCGGTTTCTAGGGCGTAACCCCAAAAGGATATTGGAAGATCAACTTGACTCATCATTGATCGAACCATGTCTAACAAAGTCCGATTCCTCCTCTCGGACACACCATTCCATTGTGGTGTTCCGGGCGGAGTCAATTGTGAAACTATTCCACAATTCTTTAGATGATCATCAAATTCTTGACTTAAGTATTCACCACCTCGATCTGATCGAAGTGCCTTTATACTTTTGCCAAGTTGTTTTTCTACTTCATTTTAAAATATTCTAAATATCTCAAATGCTTCACTTTTATGTTTCATTAGGTAAACATAGCCAAATCTACTATAATCATCAGTGAAGGTTATGAAGTATTGAAATCCTCCCCTAGCATTGCTACTTAATGGTCCGCATACATCGGAATGTATCAACCCCAATAAGTCGCTTGCCCTTTCACCCAACTTGGTAAAAGGTGTCTTAGTCATTTTTCCAAGAAGACACGACTCACAAGTATCATATGACTCTAAGTCACATGAACACAAAAGTCCGTCCCCATGGAGTTTTGAGATACGCTTCTCATTAATATGACCAAGACGGCAATGCCACAAATAAGTATGATTTACATTATTAGGTTTAGATTTCTTATTTACATGATAGACATTATTTTCATTCTTGACATCCAAGATATAAAGGCCATTAAATGAATTAGCAATACCATAAAGCACATCATTTAAATAAATAGAAAATTTCTTATTCTCAATAAGAAACTTAAAACCTTCATTATCCAAACAAGAAATTGAAATAATATTTCTGCTTAAATCCGGAACATAATAACAATTGTTCAAAACAAGAATTAATCTGGAAGGTAAAGTGACTTCATAAGTCCCTACGGCTAATGCAGCAACTCTTGCTCCATTCCCCACACGTAGATCTACTTCACCTTCTTTAAGCAGTCTCTTATTCTTTAATCCCTGCACATTTAGACAAATGTGAGAACCACATCCGGTATCCAATACCCAAGAATCAGTGGTAGAAAGGAGAATATCTATCATATAGATACCTGAAGTCGACGCAGCCTTGCTGCTCTTCTTCTTCTTTTGCTCTTCCAAGAAAGCCTTGCAATTACGTTACCAATGACCAATTTCTTGACAATGGAAACAGATTGCATCCTTTTGTGAATCAGGTTTTGCCTCAGAAGCCTTGGCAGCCTTTGCCTTGCTTATCTTGGGTTTGACAACTTTTTCCTTACCCTTGCCTTTGGCACCAGGCTTCTTCCCATCATGAACCAAGAGCACGGGAGAACCTTTCTCCACAATTTTCATCTCTGCAGTTTTGAGCATCCCATGCAACTCAGAGAGATTCTTATCCATTCCATGCATGTTATAATTCATTACAAACTGATTATAACTTTTAGGCAATGAATTAAGAATTTGGATAGACAAGTTTCTCAAGGTGCTCTACATAACCTTTCATTTTAAGAAAGTGAGGACTCACTTGTTGCCTTTCATTCATTTTACTAGTAGTGAATGCAACAATGGTCTTGTACCTCTCTTGCCTAGCTTGCTCTTGAAACATGGTTCTCAACTCCACGCCTATCTCATAGGCTTCCAAATGTTCCAAACTTTGTTGGAGTTTTGAACACATAGCAGCAAGCATGAGACAACTTACATCTCTAGAATCATTACGATGTTTCTTGTAATTGTCTCTTTCTACCCTAGGGGCAGTAGGCGGTGGTTCAGCGGGGAGAGGCCCATCGAGAATGTACAACTTATCTTCTTGCCTAAGAACGATTCTTATGCTACGGATCCAATCCATGAAGTTGGTACCATTCTCTTCGAGCTTATCCTTCTCAAGGATTGATCGCAACGACATTGATTGAGTGTTATTAGTCATTATCTACAAATATGCAAAATTTCCAAAATTTAATAAGTACCGATTTTCATTAAAGAGATAAATAATGTATTTTTCAAATAAAATACTCCCACTAAATTATATAACCTTCATATACATCCAATGTATAATATAATTTAAATGGGTTAAGATCCAGCTTTAATTTAATTTCAAGTCCGCTAAGGCGGATTACACAAAATCAAATTAATTAGGTAGACAACTCTTGTCAATCATATCTCATATGAATCTTAGTTCCTTTTATGAGATTCTTTAAGAAATCCAATTTCAAAGAGCATGTTAAACCTCATCTTTGCCTAGGCCCAAAACTGTTTTGACGCCCAATTAAGTCTAACCATTTTAAACGTATAGTTAATGTGTCCCGCTAGGGCGTGCCCACACTATCTATCTTGCTCATACATAAACAAATTTAATGCATCTCGCTAGGGCGAATCTACATTAAAATCACTCATGTAATAACAAGTGTTTTAATCATGGCATGGCAATAAAAGACTTAAAACTTTCTTTGAAGGTTCATCACATATAGCATATAACACATTTATGAGCACATAGTATAAACATGTTACACATCAAGTTTAGCCACTAAATTAATCTCCATTAATTTAAGAATGATATTTATGTGTCATTAGTTTCTCTATAATTATGAGGATGAGACTATTTCAACTTCGGTTATTATCTCCAAATCAAGACAACAAGACGTGCGGTCGAACTAAGCCATAAGGCAACCACAATCCCGCACTAATTCAAGAAACCAAGAAAGTAGTCCATGTGGCCGAAACTAAGCAATAGATGGTCTCGATGAACGTAGGCCAATTGCATTCACAATTCCACATGGATCTCCAATCATTGAATCAAGAACCTTTGTTTCTCAATTTTAGCAATTATGAACTCTTCATAATTCTAACTTCGTTTTATCTTTGAAACTTTGATTGCGATCAATTTTGGGAAACACAATCTCGATGAACGCAGATTAGCCATCCAAAACTTGAACCAATCTAGGAATCACAAGACTAAAACAAATAGGAAAATCAAACCCCAAAATCCACACACAAACCAACTACCCAAAACCCATTCCAGATCAGCAAGTCTGGACTGGTTCTGTTACTGGTTCTGTTGAATTTTTCGAAAAATTCCAGATTCTGGTTTTCAACCAAAATCAGACCTTCTGATCACCTTGTGCGGCCGCCCAAAAACCCCTGTGCGGCCGCCCAAGGCGTTTTGTGCGGTCGCCCGTTGCCATCAGAATGTACAGAATTTTCAAAGTTAGAAAATTTTGTCTCAAAATTGTTTTTCCCCGATTATTAAAACTTTGATCCAATCAAAAATTAATAATCAACAATTTTGAATCCACCATAATTTATTTATTGCGATTGAATCGTGCGATTAAAGTTGCAAAACAATAAACCACAAAAAATCACATAACACATAAACATCACATATATTCCAATATTCAAATCATGAAAGGCACATAAACAATTTATATACACATAACATGATCCAAGTATTGAATTAATCAACATGAACGGGGCTCTGATACCACTGTTGGGTTTCTATCAAACATGCGCAGCGGAATTTAGCATTTAAAATTTTGAAACCCAAAGCCATGGATCCGTTCATATGATTAAATCAAATACAACATAAGAATAAAGGAATAAACTAACCCTTGATGGCTATCAAATTCTCTTGGTCTTTGGTGGAGGTTTGAAGACTTGATCACGATCACAAAGCTTGAACACGAACTTTGAAGATGATGATTTTCACCCTCTAGCGGTATCCACACTTCGAACGAATATCAAAGGAGCTTCTTTGATCTTGGTTGCTAGACCAAATTGTGAAACACTTTTTCACAATCAAATGAACTATATGGAATTTATTTTGTGTATTATTTTGTTCTTCAACCAAGAGTGTCTTGGAAAAAAATAAACCCTCTCTCAAACTCTTTGAGACTCACAAAATCATTGGCCAAGAGTGCTGGCCGAATTTGGTCTTTTATACACAAGTATGACCTATTCCAAATAGGAAACTTGTGTCAAAATCCGTCCAAAATTCGTTTCCTAATCAAATTAGGAATCTGCCACCCGACAGTACTGTGCGGCCGCCCAGAATTCACTGTGCGGTCGCACAACTATCTGAAGCAAAACTGGTACAAAACTGAGATAAGTGTGCGGCCGCCCAGTCCATTATGTGCGGTCGCCCACTTTCCAGAATTTCCAGAATTTCCAAAATTCCAATGTAGTCCTTTTAAAGATTCGTTCTATTGTGTGTGACCCTCTAGGATTATACTAAGTTGGCAATGGGTTCAAACATGAAACCATAAGATATGATTAGGTTCTAGCAAACCGTCATACCTACCCAATTAGTATAACTAGATACAAGTTCGCATTCCTCTTAGAATATGTCATAATCCTTTTGTCCACGATATCATTGAACACAAGTCATGGTCAAAGAGTCAACTTGTTTTGTTCAATACTTTCTCGATTCCGAATGTGTTGATAATCCAAATGACATTGATCCAATCAATTCATTTGAGTCCGGCCGAACATTTCATCAACATCATTCCTACGAGAGGCCCAAGCTTGACATCTCTCCGAGGAGGGACAAATCCATTTAGCTTATTATTCTTCCCTACGTGAATCCGATTATGCCAATCATACCCTTTATAACTACTCGGTTAAAAGTAGCGTTTGAATATGTCAAACATAATGTTCATCAAGTGGAAGACTATAATAACTTCATGTCTAAGGATTCAAATGACATAACTAATATGAGATATATGTATGACATAGACCATGACATAAATCTCATAAAGCGGGTCATGTCCAGTACCTTGTTCCAAACAAGTACCCATAAATCTAACATGATCATCCCATGATCATTTAGCCTTTATACTAGTGCTTAACAAGTACTAGGGACGGAGATTATTATAAGTAAACATGAACAACAATAATAATCAAAACATCTCTTTATTGATATGAAATAAATGATAACAATTACAACGTTTATCAAACGTGCCTAGGGCATCACTACCAACAGCAGGGTCATCATAAATAGAGATATTAATGGGGCGCCTCCTCTTAGAAGAATCATGATTGTTGGTCACTTCGAACCATTAATGACAAGATATAAGGAGGATTTCGGCGGCTCTCCATCACATCAGCGAAAAGATAATAATTTGACTTTGTGGCAGAATGTGTCGGAACTTGAAACAGTTTCTATTCGACGTGCCGAGATAGAAACTCGTGGGCCACTGAACGACATAAACCGACTTGGTAAACGGGTTCCGTAAACTTTGGATCTATACCCAATAAATCCCCATGTACAAGAGGCCCATGACTTACGATCCAGTATGATCAAGATACCTCGGCATTACCTAAGCCGAATAAGCCGGCCTGGACTAGGCCGAGACAGACAATAAAGACGATCATCCTGTTACACTTAATCTGGCCTCTATGACGAGCCGGGGTAGATAAGGCTAGCCGGCTTATTCCTACTCTTCAGTAACTACTACACTTTCCTAGTACAAAGAGGAGTCTACATATATAGTTCAAGATATACACAATTACCTGGACTCCATACTTAACAAGGAGACCTCTTCGACAAGGCAACGATGATTACAATCCTTATCAGGATTCTATTTTCCTAAAGAATGAGTTCTATAACAAAACGGCCTCCATGACTTCCTTAACAAGTCAGGACTGATTCAACAGAGCCTATATAAACAGGCCCTCATACGATAAACTGGTAACGAATTCTCTTGTCTCTTACTCTAGTCAATTGATTTCTCTTTGTTTTATCTCACATAAAGCGTATTCTTATTCTCACGCCGGAGGGCCTCTGCCGGTGAAGCCCCGGACGTGTCGTTATTTCGTGTGTGTAGATCCGAACGAGGAGGTGCTTCTTGCTGGGATTATCTGAACCGTTAGACGAAGGTTGATCCGGTACGTTTCTTGCAGCATCAGTAATACTTATTACAACTAAAATGTAACGAACGTGTTACTTATATGTAACAGTGTGCATACATAATTGTAACACATATGTATAGAAAAGTAATAATTCAACTATTTACACTTTAGAACTAAAAACACTTGTGTTAGTAACATTATGAAAATAAGAAAGTAACAATTTTTATAAACGAATGTTACATTTTACTTGTATAATAACATTGTAAAACAGTTACGTTTACTTGTATAATAGTATACTTGTATAATAGTATATCTATATGTTTTCAAATAATAAGTTACAATAGGTTTAATTTATCATGATACATGTAAAAGTATTACATTATCTATAGAAATTTGTTACAACTTCATCTACTAAAGTTTACATTTACTTGTACAAATAATTACATTCATGTATATAAGTTGTTATTTTTCAAATGTTACTTTCTTTTAAAAAATAAAATAAAAATACTCAAAAATAAAAAATATTCTTGAAAAACACTATTACATTTCAGTATAACGATAATTACATATAGTTATTGTTAGTGTTACACGTATTTATAGTTAGTATTACAGTTGAAAGATAAGTAAAATGAGCTATTTTTTTTGAAAAACTGGTGTTACGTTTACTTATAAACAATGTTATTTTATAAGTAACACAGTTGTTACATTTAGTTGTACTAAGTATTACTTTTGGCAAACGGAAAAAACAGTCAAAAAATGGAGGGAAAAAACGATTTTTTTTTTCTGGAAAAAAAAATGGACCAATTGGTCGCTCCCACATGGCAGATTTTGAGTGGAGCATGGGTTGAGATCCTACGCTTCGCGGAGAATGTTGTACACGGGTCATGGGTCGACCCGTCTCTTCTATGAGACGGATCTAGGTGTTCTCACAAGAGACCACCTCAATATAGATACGAGCAACAATAACAATTTAAATATGAGTAACATTTTTCGGAAGTAATAAATATTCATGAAGTTCCAAACTTTAAAAAAAAAAAAAAAAATTGAGACCAAACAAGAGTGCTATTTAATCCAAACCTATAAAAAGTAACACTTTTAATTAAATTGCTTGACAAATATATGATACATTTGTGTCAAAATGAATGTCCATTTTTGCAATTGAACAAGAAAAAAATGATCATTCATTTTGATTTTGGGATGGATGGGGCTTTGAAATTCTAGTCCACGAAATTTTGCACAAGAAGCCACTATGAACATGTGATTCTTTGAACTTCACCTACACATACAGCTTTAAACCTATTATGAATTAACTTAATCTAAACATATTTATTATTATTATTATTATTATTATTATTATTATTATTATTATCTACCTGAACTGAAGCAGCTTCTAGTTCTACCTGACAATATACAATGACATCTCATTCAGATGTCAGTAAATCAAATCACCCAGCTGATAGTTGTTCTATCAGAACCAATCAGGATCAACGAAACAACTCTGGGAAAGACCACATTATGAATCTTGCAAATAGATCAGTCTCCAAGAACTCGATGTGAGCAGCACGTCCAATGATGGTGTTCAAATTTCTGCCTTGGAGTGTCGTGTCGAAGTTGACGTCACACCTCATAAATACGCGATGCTCAGAGGATGGGGCCCTTATTTGATCCAAGCAATCATTCAGCATCTCCACAAACACTTTTCCCTTCTTTGAATAGTCTCCTGAAGATGCCTGGCACATTTCTATTCTCGCTGAATGGTAAGGAACATAACCATCCTGAAAATTCACATCAAGTTTCTAAATTAAAACCCATATAGTAATAAAATTTCTTGCTTATTCAGTCAAGGAGTCGATCAAATCTTTCCACTATAACCGAGTCAACAAGATTTTCCTAGCCTAAGGTTTGGGCCACCGTCATTTATTTTTCAACTCATGCACTTCCCTCATTTGTAAATACTATCATGTTATGAATCCATGATAATGAACTTCTCACAACAAAATTAAAATAAATGACAATAAATGAAAAATTGCTCCTTCTGTTCCAAAGAGATAGTCTCACTTTGATTTTAGAGGTCAACTAGATTGACTTTGACCCCAAAGATCTATGAAACAATTATTCTAATGAAGAAAATGGTTTGAAAATCCACTAATTTTCTAGGGTAATGGAGGTTAGTTTAGAAAATCTGTGGTAGCAAAAATAGGATTCCTTAAAGAAAAATGTTACTCTTCAATGGCACGACCCATAATGAATACACACCTCTTTCTTCTGGAATGGAGAGAGTTTATATTAACATCTTAAACAAATCTTGAACCTTGTAACTTGATTAAGCAGCGAACGTATGAGCAAACCTCAAATATCAAGGGAAACTGTCATTGGGCTCTAAGAATCGTTCAAAGCAAAACAAGGCATCTCCAAGGAAGGGCAATCAGTAAAACCGCTCTTAACACCAGTTGATCAAGACCATCAAGGAGAAGCAAATATAATGTCCCCAACAAAACAAAAGCTAGGTGTATTTATCTACACCTGGAGAGGGATACGTATTTACACAGAACATAAACATCATCCACTAAGAATTGTCACCCTTTCAGATAGGGGACTTACTATCATAACTTTACATGAGACGTGTTATCAAAGGTGAAAACGGAAACCGTGAAAAGACATAGGAGTTTCTTTATATAGTGCAAAACAAAAATGTCCATCCTTTATTCATTTTTATTTACCCTACCCCACTTGCCATACTCACACATAAATTGTGGGTCCAACTCTCAAATAATCACACTCACGACCTCTTTCCCACTCATAATACTTTTGAATAATACACTCTCCTTGATTCCCGTGTCGGTGCAAAATGGTGCAAGTTGTTATGGGACGGAGGGAGTAGTGGTTTTTTAAGGTAATAAAAAAGTAGAATGGTTAAAGTGAAAGTACTCTCAAAGTACAGTGGACAAAAATGAAGTTAGGCCTGGTAATAACAAAAACAGTCATATAAGCCAAAGTCATCTTGATTTCAAGATATCATTATCGACTATAAAAGTTAATGAAGAGAATGCAATATACAGGAGAAAATAAGTAATGAAGAGAATGCAATTACGGGAGAAAATAAACAGGAATGACGAAATAAGGAATACCTGAGGCGACGACAGCAGAATTATGTTCTTAAAACTGTCCAAGGTCTTTTGCTGAGAGAACAAAGAAACGGCATCAGACACCAAGAAAGGATAAAGGCTAAGCCTTTATATCTTCTTATTTCATTTTAAAAAAGAAAAGGCAGTAATTGTAAGAAGATTGCTTAAAAAACACTGAAGTAGACATAAAATGGAAACTGACGCAACAATTCTAGGAAAGACAATACGACAAGGCCAAGACACATCAATAGATAATCCATATTCACATTTTTTTTACATGTATAAAGATGTGATGTTACATTCAACAGCAAAAGGAACATCTATTCACAATTGAGGCATGTTAGCATGATAAATTCTAGATGGGATCTTAAGATTTCCCCCTCTTGTTCTGTTGTATCCACAACCACTAGTTTGGGACTTTGAACCTTCAACCCTGTCTTCTTCAAACGGAATTGCACTCCTAAAGAGCGTGCATACACAACACACCATTAACAACACACCAAAGAATTGAACTACTTTGGGGATACGAAAGAGCGTACATATACAACACTGCTCCAACACTGATACCGCAATATCATTGCTTCTCACGAGGAGAGACAAAAATCAAAATTCAAGGTTCTGACCTCATTAACAACACAGTACGGAATTAAACTACTTTGGGAAAGAGTAATGTAGTTTAACCCTCAAACATAAAAGCTGGAGTCTGCAATTAGTTAAGTTGGTACCTTGCAAAGTTTGTAGAAGAAAGTGTTGTGTAGATCTATATCATCAGTAAAAGTCAGCTGATGAATGCACCGAGTACCCTTGAGCTTCTTCAAGAGCCAAAGCCCAGAATTAAAAAGTGAGTTTGAACTGTACAGGTAACCTAAATGTGGACCCGAAACAGAGACATAAGTATACAGATATCTCAGGAACGGTTCCATGATGCTCTCTGCAAATTAGAAGCAGAAGATATCAATATGGTATATCAATGTTATAAGTATGAATCGTATGATACATGGATTTTATCTATAAATTTTCGTACCAGTTAATGCGGTCCGTATAATGACATTTCCAATCGAGTGCCCAACAAAACTAAGCTTAATACTTCTTAAGCTTCCAGACTTTGAGGCTTTATCCATTTTCTTTTTAACAAAAGAAACCACTTCTTGAGCCAGCCTTTGTCCCATTTCTCTAAAATCCCCAGATGTTTTGTCTTCATTAACTTCTGACATAAGAACCTCTATCTTTGGATCAATCAAAAGCCATTGATTCCGTATAAGGCGTAAATCAAGATGATGTCCCTGATCGTTTGAAGTCATAGTAATACAATTAGTCCTACAATCACAGGATATACAATTTTCTTTGAGCATAAGAGGACCTCTAGTATTGTACTACATGGACCGTAAATAATTATTAAGCACCTTGGACAAGGGTAAGGGAGATGGCTCAGAATACTTTATGTATATATGCTACAAGTAACCACATAAAAGAGAAAATCTTTTGTCATGAAATCGACTCAAAACAAGAAAATTGCACATATCTAACACTGGTGATTAGAACACAGCTTCATCTTTGGAAAGCAGATAATTAGCTCCCAATATTCTATAACTTTGTCGTGCTCCAGTGCCATTAAAGAGGATCAAGAAGCCAACATATAGATACAGGAAACAGAATACTACTACCTCCGTTCTAAAATGAATGTCCAAAAAAATTGCAACTTTGCTTTTGATCAAAAGCAAATTTGATTCTTTTTTTCTTTTTTTTTTTTTTTGACATCAATCTTGGGACGAAGGGAGTGCAAATTAGTGAGCTATAAGCACAGATACTCCTAAACAGGACAACACTACGTAAATAACAGGATAATAGAAACAGTTTCCTATGATTTTGGGTCCAGAGTTAACCAGATTATAGAATGGAGGAAAGATATGTAATAAACAATAATCTGCCTAATGAAGTGAATAAAATTTACTTAGAGGAATATTCATCAAACATTGTTTGATCAAAAAAAATTGTGATCCAGGAAAAAAGATCTTATGGATAACAACGTTTGGTTTTCTTCGCTTCAGAGATAAGAGTGCAGCGAGATTACTGGTGAATAAAACAAAAGGTATGAAAAAAAACATAGGAATGGAAAGAAAAGGTATAAAGAAAAGTCGATAAACTGAAGGAGAAAGAAACCAAGTATGAGAAGGTAGTAGGAAGTTGTGAAAGAGGAGTGAATGCAATGCTGAATAATAATTTGTGCACCGATATGTGATGGACAACCATAGCCAAAACATATATTCTTGAAGTACACTGAACTACACTTTAGACAATGTCCTACCCGGACAAATGGCAGCATCAACCAGAATTTTACATGAACATAAATTGGTCAATGTACCGGAGAGCTCAAACCTGGGCACATTCTTTTAACATGAAAATTTAGCATAAGGCTGAGAAAGGCATTGATGGTAAGATATAGCTCAGAGATTCTCGTTGTTGGGTATGCATATTATAAACCACTCCTATTACCTTAATTTGATTAATCCCATAACCTAATTTTACTTTTTATGGACTTTAGGATATACTGTAAGAAGTGTTAAAATTTCATTCCTAGAATAGTCCATTTTTTGTATAATATGTTTTAGATTGATAGGTCTTAAAATTTTCTAAGTCAGGAAAATTCAAGGTCAAGCTACTGACCGCAAATCCCCTCGACCGAAGATGGCTTGATCGCAAGCCATCTGACCGCAAGCACTCGACCGTGAGAAAAAGGTAAAGACCAAGTGACTAAGATTGATTCAAACTTAACCATGATCACACTACTGTCCAAACCCTTGGTTAAGTTTAGAACGTTGCAAAGTTGAAATTTCAAATTTGAATACAACTATCATCCAACGGATATGATAGTACATTTGGACCACTACTCTCTGCAACAAAAGGACAACTCAGACTGAGCTCCAATCAGAATTCAACAGCTCATTGTCCTCCAAATTTGGTCCCCAAGATTTCAAACGGCTAGTTTCTCATTCAGGCTGTAAATAGTCCTTGTGTTCTTCATTGAAGATAAGCTGAGATTCAAAGAGACAAATTGTTGTTGAAATTCTTGGTGATTGAAGATCACATTCAAAGATTTCCAGAATCCTTCGAATCTTCAAGCACACAACCTTCAAGTCTTCAACAAATCTCCAGCAACATTCAAGATCATCTCAAGCCTCAACACTTAAGATTCATGATTACAAAGAGCTTTTGATTCTTACACATACACTCACACCGATTGATCAATCACATAGATTGAATCATTAGGGATACAATCGTCTAAGTCTAGGATTTGTTCTTCATAGAAAATAGGTGTTGATTCAAGACTTCATCTCTGCAATCTGTACTCAAGGAAGACTCAATATAAACCTCCATTCAAAATCCAAGACTGACCATCTTGGTAAAGGACGTAGATCTTTTAACAGATCGAACATTTCCAAATACTTGTGTCATTTACTTACTGCTCTTTACATTCTGCAAATTTACTTTCAAGTCTTGTTCATATTGTTCTTCATTGTTCAAATTAATCTTGTTTGTCGTTTAGTGTTTGATCTTTCCAGATATCCAAACTTGTAGTGAATTGTGTTTGTATGTTTTCCACATTGCCTAAGTTATAACTCTGACTACTTATCATTTTGCCAAATTTTCAAGACAACAACTTCCACTCAACCTACGTTGACTTGACCGCATTTTGTGTCGACCGCACATCACTCACGGTCGACCGCACTCAAGTCATCTTAACACTTAGTTTTTTATCCAAAACCAACTCTACCTCATTTCTATCGAAAATTTCCGCTGTGCATATTACACTTGACCGTGTGGTTTATCATTGACCGCAAAATTCAAGTTGTAAGCACAAGGTTGAATTTTGAAAAAGGATTGAAATTTTAAGTAGGCTATTCACCCCCGCCTCTAACCTCCTTTTCATACCCTTGTTGTGTCTTTGGGACCAACACTCATACTCCCACACATCTAAACTCGAGGTCGAGTTTTGTCCACTAAGGGGAGAAATACGCAATTAGGGGGGATCCTAACCAACATGAATGCAATTTAGGAATTGTTCCGCTCAGCTTGGAATTCAAAAGTTGTCTACCATGGTCTCACCTCAATTTTGTGTCTAACGTGTAATTATTTGTCCAAATGCAAGTTACATGCATCCAGACCAGGAGTCAATCGGATGTCGTTATAGTTTGGTTAGGTTCATGTATAGTTCTAAGTGATATGAACATAGAATTTTATGATTAGCCCTATAAATCCATGTCCTAAACCATTTTAAGGAGAGAGAGTGAAAAAAATAATAAAACCTAGCAGATTATTCAAGATGAGTGATGCATTTTTGTTGTGCGAGGCTAAGGACATAGGTGTATTCTCCTCAATATTTGTTGAACTCCTCAATTCCTATCCTAATTTTCCGCTGAACCGCTAAGTTAATCAATTCCAGTGTTATATCACCATCCTGCATCATTTTAAGTGTCTAAGGTTATCTATCCACAATGAAGAAAATAATGATAAAATTGTGGGAGTTAAGAGGTGAAAATGAGGGCTGGCAAGTTGATCGAACTATGGATCTGGAAGATTCATAAAACATAGATACGCCCTCTCAAGGACGAATTTGGTAGATTATTCTCAATTTCATAGGTAAGTCAGTAAGTTGTGTTGTCTTGTTAGTGGTGATTCAGTTTGGATTGAAGATTTAGAGAAGGTTATTTGCATGGGAAGTGGAGAAATGCCACAGACTCAAATCTATGCAGAGGTAGCCGAACTACTTAAATGGATGAAAAATTGATCCTAGTAGACACTTTTCTTTTCCGTCAATGAAATCAAGAAAAAGAGAGACGCGATAACAAGGTGAAGTGGTTACAAATTGTGCGGAACAATTGGGTGCCTTCATGTTTGGTTGGCAATTCAATAAAAGGTAGCGAAGTTTTTAGGGAGAGGAGAAGGATCTACCCCGGATGATGATTTGGCGTGCACTTGGTGTTCATGGAGTTGGAAGGATGCAAATACTTATTGCTCGCATGCAGAGTTAGGGATTAAGAAATAATAGTGATGCTAGGAGATTATGGCAACCTGGGATTTTTGCGACGTTGTGGTGTATAAGGATGGAACGGAATGCCAGGATTTTTGAGAACAAGAATAGTGTATCTAGCTTCCTTATGGCGGCTTTGGGAGCTTTTTGAGGATTATCCATGACCGACTTGTGCATAAATTGGAGAGTGGCTTTACACTAGTTTTGGATAATGTAGTTCAATAGCTTGCATTGTATTTGTTTTTTAGCGTTCTCTTTCCTTTTTCTTTATCATGTACTTTGCTATTAAGAGGACACCTTGTCCTCTACTATAGTTGGAGTCTGCACTCTCTTATTTCTTTTGGCAAGAAGATCATCGAAGAGCTGTTCCGAGTTGAATTATGCAGAATGTGCAGGCTCCTAAAGTGACAATGCATCAGGGAAGTTTCTTTTTTGCTTTGTTTTTTTCTTTGGTGTCTTCTTTCCTTTGTGTTATGTTGGATGCCTTTGTTGTGTATTAATTTTTTCAGATCTGGTCTTCTTTCTTTTTTTGTGTCATTAGTTGAGCTTTTTATTCGATGCTCTTTCAGGTGGAAATAGATTTGCACTTTCATCTTGACTGTCTGGGGAATACTTGGAATATAATTCACTTGATATGAGTGAAGTATTGCTTTTGCTGATCAGAGGAAAAAAAAAGTGACTCGGTAACAGAGTATCTCAAGAACTGATCATACATAGCAAATGTAACCACTTCGGTATAGATGCCCATACAGTATCATTAACTATAAATTGTTCCATCAAATTGCTAATAAACCATAACAAAGAAAGAGTACGATGACCAACATTACCAAATTATTAAGTTTATAACTCCGACTCTAAGAACCATATGCCTATAATATAAGAATCTATCCCGTCAGCATCAGGCCTTTCTTTTTAGTTCCCATCAAAATGTCTCATACATATCTTGGATATTGTTCAGGCGTAAAAAAGACCTATTAAGGGCAAGATGAAGTATAAATGGTAAATACATGAATGACAATCAGGGAGAGCAAAACATGCCTGAAAACCATGAACAAAAACCGCAATCTTCAATATACGACCACTTTGCCGAGGGCCAGAGCCTGATAAGCTGTTTAGGGCCTTGGATCCAATTCCAACAAGTGTAGGATGTGTCTCTTTCTGGTCTAGCTGACTGAAATATGAATTTCCACTGGTTGAACGCAGCGGCGCATTCACAACACGTTCAACAATTACAATGGGTATACGCGAGGGATCTCCAAATATATGGAGGTCTTGAATCGAGCTATTATTGATCTACATAGAAGCAAAAACGTTGTTTATTCCAACATAAGTAAAGACGAAACGATGAAGCCTAAGAGACCTTGAACTCACTCTCATCTGTGCAATACTACGACGGTGAAGCTCAGCACGCATTGCTGCAGTCTGGGCAGGCTGCACAAAAACAAGCAAAAGTTATTGTATGTATATAGTCCTCGCAGGATAAGGTACTGGGTTGTATATCCCACAGTTTATGCAATCAGTAGCCTGAAATGCACATGACAAAAAGAAGAATATTTTTTGCGAAACCTAAAACTAACATACAAGAGCGTACGAAAAGAAAGTTACAATAAACCAGCAGAAATCTAGAATGGTGTGAAAATTACATCATCATTCAACTTCCGCAGAACTGGTGCTTTTCCATGAACACTTTGATATGAGGAGTCATCAACAACACTGCTTATATATTGGTGAGGCATCTCAACCTTCGAGTAAACCATCCATATTGACCATTCAGCTCTACGATCATTAGCCCAAGTCTCATGCAGATACTCCAGAATCTTTGTTTTGTTAGCCCTGCATTAACCAAAAGCTAAGATCTTGTGCCATAAAAGAGAAATCACTACGTAGCACAAACTGCACAACCACAAAAGTTTTGCAGGTTTTGGAGTTTAGATTACTGCAAAAGAACCAATCTTTATTCAGAGGGGGGTCAGAGAATAAGATCTTTGTTTCCATTCTTATTCAAAAACAACAACAACAACAACAACAAAAGAGAGGAAAAAGATGGAGAAAATAAAATAAAATAAATAAATAATAATAATAAAAAGTATGATCAACCCCCATCATTCACATAAATTTTCGCCCTCCACTCCGGCCTCTTCAACGCCACATCTTCATCCACTCCGAGTAAACTCATATCATTTTCAATCACCTTAATCCAAGTTTGCTTGGGTCTTCCCCTACCCCTCGCCATTTTATCACTTCTCCACTCTTCAGGCCTCCTAACCGGTGAATCACTCGGTCTCCATCTCACATGACCAAACCACCTTAGACGATGCTCCCTCATTTTATCCTCAATTGGCGCAACTCCTACTTTACCCCTGATCACCTCATTTCTCAATCGATCTTTTCTTGTATGCCCACACATCCATCGTAGCATACGCATCTCCGCTACATTCATCTTATGAATATGACACTGTTTCACGGCCCAACATTCAGTGCCATAAAGCAGTGCAGGCCTAATTGCCGTACGATAGAATTTTCCCTTTAATCTATTTGGCATGCCACGATCACAAAGAAACCCTGTGGCACTCTTCCACTTCAACCAACCTGCTTTAATCCTATGAGCCACATCTCCATCCAATTCTCCATCTTTTTGGATAATAGATCCAAGATAGCGAAAGAACTCGGAAGCTTGGACAATCTTTCCATCGAATGTGATCACTTCTGCCTCTCTGCTTCCAACTTTGCTAAATTTACACTCCATATATTCAGTTTTGCTTCTGCTTAACCTAAAACCTCGAGATTCCAAAGTGCGTCTCCACAACTCCAATTTACTTTCAACACCTTCTTTTGTCCATCAATCAACACAATATCATCTGCGAACAACATACACCATGGAATATCATCTTGGATTGACCTCGTCACCTCATACATTATCAGGGCAAAGAGAAAGGGACTAAGTACAGAGCCTTGATGCACTCCAATCGTGATAGGGAACTCTTCTGTCTTCCCAACGCTTGTCCGTACACTAGTACTAACTCCATTATACATGTCCTTGATAATATCAATATATTTCTTTGAAACGCCTTTTCTTTACTAAAGCCCACCAAAGTACCTCTCTTGGCACTTTATCATACGCCTTCTCCAAATCAATGAAAACAATGTGCAAATCTTTCTTTTTATCTCGATATTTCTCCATGATTTGTCTCATAAGATAGATTGCGTCCATAGTCGATCTGTCGGGCATAAATCCAAATTGGTTATCCGAAATATTCACAATTTTTCTTAGCCGTTGTGCAATCACTCTTTCCCAAAGTTTCATAGTATGGCTCATTAGTTTGATCCCTCGATAGTTGGCACAATCTTGGACATCACCTTTGTTCTTATACAAAGGGATTAGGGTACTTTTTCTCAACTCCAATGGCATTGTGTTACTTCTCCATATCTTGTTGAATAGTGTTGTTAACCAATCTATTCCCCTCTCCCCAAAACATCTCCACACCTCAATTGGTATTCCATCCGGCCCTACGGCTTTCTTTAATCCCATCTTTTTCATCGCCATTTCCACTTCACCCTTTTGAATTCGCCGCACTCGAAAACTCGAAGGATAGTTATATCTCCAATATCCTGCTCTTGATTGCCATTAAACAAGGTATTGAAGTACGAACTCCACCTATCTTTTATCTCTTTATCCCCGACCAACACTCTTTGGTCTACATCCTTAACACATTTAACCCTCCCAATGTCTCGTGTCCTCTTATCTCTCATACGAGCAAGTCTATAGATGTCTTTTTCCCCTTCTTTTGTGTCCAATCTATCATAAAGTTTCTGATTCACCTTTGCTCTTGCATCTTTTACTGCTTTCTTTGCATCTCTTCTAGCCTCCTTATACCTCTCATAGTTCTCCTCACTCCTGCATTTTCCCAAAAATTTATAGCATTCTCGCTTGCTCTTTATCGCTTGCTTTACTTCCTCGTTCCACCATGATGTGTCCTTACTTTGTGGCACACTTCCTTTAGATTCTCCAAGGATTTTTCTTGCCACCTCCTTTATGGTATGCTCCACCTTAGTCCAGGTTGAATCTATATCCATATCCTCCATATTACCCGACCAAATACCAGTAGTGGCCATCTTAGCTAGAAATCTCTGTTGATTCTCCCCTTGAAGCCTCCACCACTTGATTCTAGGTTCTACTAGAGGTTCTACTAGTGGTTTTCTCTTATTCAAAAACAACTACTACATTTTTTAGAACAAGTTTTTTACTTGGAGAAAACTTTTAGTAGAGACATACATCTTAAATGCATACATTGTGGACAATTTATGGACCTTTACTTCTAGACAGCAAGTAGAAATAGGCAGTTAAAACTAACAAAGGCATCTCCCTACTAACGGACAAAGATCAAAAGGGGAACCGGGAATGAAAATGACAGAAGACAGAATAAGAGACTGTGTGAGATGGACATACACATCCCTTTAACAAGCTAGCAGGCCAATTTGCTAAAGTGACACTAGGTAACACTGAGGTAGGAGTGAGCACCGAGAAGAAACCCTAATTACCCATCGTATGACGGGAGGCACCCGAGTCAATGACCCATTAATACTGAAAAGAAGAAAAATGCATATCATTTACCAGTCTTAACAAAAGTAGCACTGGAGGGAGAATAGGGAGTAGCCTAAAACTGTGTGTACTGTGCAAACTCGCAAACTCATCATCAGACATCATCACCATCATACCCTCACTAGGCTGAGTTGGGATGGAAGGAGAAGCATGCTGCGGGTTGGAGGAAACATGGGCCAAATGACCTTGGTTTCCCTGTAACTTCCAGCACTACGTTTCCCCGTAACTTCAAAGCAACCACCTACCAGGCTACCATTGCCTTGACCACCTCTACCATCTGACCTCCTTGCCCCAAACCTCTACCACCTCACCACCTATCATGTGTTTGTTGTCCTTGACCTACAAGTGCATTAGACTCCCAGCACTACTAGCTGCTGCAAACTCCAATTAGGCATGAAGAATCCAAGTAAAGGCCTCCTGAAGACTGAAGAGAACCAACATCAGTTCCCGATAAAGTCTGTGAGAAGCCAGCGTTAAACTCAGACCGTAAACCAACATTGGAACCCAATTATGATCATCATGCTAAGCTAACACCAACACTCAACAGAAGTAAGGAGGGATATGACAGAGTTTGGCAGTATAGTGGCTACATGTAGAACTATACTGCACAACAATTTATATTTCTCAGTTCTTTTGGTAAAGCAAAATGCAAACATGTTGGCGGATTATTTTCTAGGGCTTCGCCTAATTATGTGAGTCCAACAACTTGGGTTGAGCTTCCAACATTCGTGGATAGCCACCTACTTGCTACATGCCATTGTTAATAAAAGTTTATTTCTTGATTCAAAAAAAAAATTAAAATTAATATAGTTTAAACAGCAATATTTTAAGAAATTGTCAAGTGCTAAATTACTGCATTTAAAAAACAAAAGGGCGCAATTGCCCCCCTTAACCCAAGTACTAACTCCGCCAGTGCTACACAGCAAGATATTCACTAATGTCATGTATATTATTAATACGGGCAACTAACACAGAAACCTCATCACTCAGTTCATATGCATCCTTCCAGTACAACTCGGCATCCTCACGCATCCAAGTGGCATCAGTCTTTTTGTAACAGTAGTAGATGACCCTCCTTTTGTTGACTTTTCAAGCTCATCCCAACTACCCTATGCCACACATAAAGTTCTTAGCAGTTAACTTCTTATCAGTAGTCTTTGAACCAATGGAAAGCACCTCAGAAGCCTCAAAGTCAACATCCCCCTCAAAAACACGGGTAATAACCGAACCCAATACTGAACCGGCCAGGAAATACTCAAAAGCACATGTACCAGGAAGCAAATCAATAAACTACTGATACAGGCTGAACTAGGCAGACACCAACAATCAAGTCTGCCACGTCCAATGAGAAATCTCGGAGATGCACTGGTGCATAAGCTAGGTTTCCGGCATTGACCAGTGTCAGAAAAGCTGCCAGAAGGATCACCTACGCAAGGGGATTCGATCTGTGTTGCTACCGTCAGCAATGATGACCTATGTGGCTGTGCACATAAACCCTACATGTACACAGCGTCTGTACCCTTCACACGCAAACAATGGCTGCTCCATCATTTCCAGGGATGAGCCAACCTCCAACCCTGTTGCCATGTTTGTCCCATGATCTCAGCGCCTATATCCTCTTAGAGAGCTTCAGGATTGTTCAATAAATGGAAAAATTAATCCATGCACATGTCAATGAACCACAATGGAAAGTATAATAATAACCATAGTTGTGAAAGGCGTCCGCCTCGCCATATTGGTGCCTTAGAGGGTTGGCCGCCTTTCGCCTTTGTGAAATTAGGCGGTCAGTCGATGGCCTTATTGGACAAAGTCGTATGATGTTTGAATAGAAGCGAAAGCGAGAGATGTGGTAGGCGCAAATTGGGTTTGTCGAGTGTTTTTTTTTTAAGGAAACCTCGTCAATTTAGGTAAGTGAGGTGCCCCTTTGTAAAATCTAGCCCTAATTTCCAAACGATGAGAAGCGAGAAGTCGATAATACTTACAGCAATCTGCGCAACTACGACAAGAACCCTCCAACGACGACGACACTCTTCAACGAACTCGACTACACAAACTCTGCGTCGATTTCATATTTTTCTGTATTTCCTTCTTTATTCCCAGTTCTTTCCTTTAATTTATAATCGCTCTCTTTTTTCTACTTAATTCCAGTTTTTCAGTCGTTTTCTATTTTGCTCCCTCCCCTTGTTGAATTTTTTTCTTCTTCTTTAATCTAGATTCCAAGCATCTTTTTTAATTTTGTTTTCTTTTAAACATCAGTATCCTATAATTCTCACTTTTGAGGTCGAAATTATGTTAGGATATCATAATAAGTAGAAATATAATATTTTCTAATATTTAATAATTTTTTGTTTTAATTTTCCGCCTTGCTTGCCTTTTTGCCACCTTTCGCCCGCCTCGCCTTTCGCCCTTTTCCAGGTACGTATCGCCCGCCTTTCGCCTTTAACAACTATGATAATAACAGTAATAATAATAATGATAATATGGGAAGCTTAATTACTATTAACCAGCACTGGATTAACGGAAAATCCTGGTCTGATATCACGTAGCTTAAAAACAGAGAATAAGATTGGAGGTATAAAGCCGTAATCTAAAACTGGTTAGGCATCTAAATATATATGCAACTTGGGATTTACTTACAAGATCCTTTTTGATATATCCAGATGACAGTAAACCCTTAAACTTGTAATACTCCCTCCGTCCCAAAATGATCTTCCTACTTTTTTGTCGTTATTACGACTGAACTTTGAGCAATAGTTTAAGGTTAATTTAATTATCCTAATGAAAATCGAAAAATTTGTTACTGATAGTATTGTTGATGGTGTATCAATTACAAGTTTTAGATTATCATTAGTATAATTAAATCAATCTATAATTAGTGCTCAAAGTTCATTCGTAGTAATGGTAAAAAATTGGGAAATTGTTTTGAGACGGAGAGTATCATTCTAAAAGGGACAAACTCTGTGAAGGGGTGACTTCTGTGGATCAGCAATTTACATTTGGGTATTGATTGAATTAATCATTAGCGAAAAGTTTTAGGTTCCTCACTGTCACTAAAATAAGCCAGATAGGTTACGGGGAAACAAACCTGTGGAACTTCAAAAACATGTTCCATAAGTATAAATTTTGATCTGCAAGTGAATGGAAAATGGAGAGTAGTTCATCTTTGGACAGTGACTGGAGGTAGTCACTCTGAGAATCAGCTGTACCATTTGGCTTCTGTTCAAGGAAATAAATATGAAAGGTTAGTAAAATTATACATATACTGGGTCTACAATACGTATTATAAGTACTCAAGAACCTAATAGTAAGGACAACCTGAGAAATATGGGGCACGCTGTTTGGCACTTGTGAAAGTTCAGCTTTATCACTGGGTACATCTATCAGTGAAGCAGCGTACAGCTTTAACCCATCATGTTTGGCAGTAAAATCACTTAAATCAATCGTTTGATGAACTGCCTTGCTGAGTTTCTGTAGCTCTTCAAGAATTATTTCACGGGCACTGAAAAATGCTTTAATAAGCATGACCTGTTTGCAGGATAGAATAATTGGTTGAACAGATTATTGATCAGTTACAGAGATTAACTTGACCTTTAGAAGGCTCCTTGTAAGTATAAATCAAGAGGATTATAAAGCATGAGAATCATATTCACATCAAATAAGCTAGAATAAGAAAACAATGCATACTTGCTTTGACTTGTCATATATTTCATCAGGAACAACTTCCTGAGCACATGAATCACTGAAATAAGCCAACAAATAAATTTACATTAATAGATTGGCCCCCAAGATATAGATAGCATAATATCAACTTACGAAAAATAGAATCTACAACAAACCTGGGTGCCTTTTGTGTGGAGGTAAAAACACCACCTTTCAGCAGACAGATGTGTACAGTTGTATCTACAAGCACAGAATGGAAAGCATCAAAATGAACAGGGCAATATGAGTGCAACCCCAGCAGGGCCTTGGCTGGTATTCGAAATTCATGTACAGCGGCGGGGCAAGAATCCAAAGAAGCCTGCAAATCAGAGCTGAAGATGGCATATTAAAAGTATGAATTTGATCTACAGCCTATTTCAAAAGGATATAATGTCACTAAGGCTCATTTAAAAGCATGGGTAGAAAGAAAAATAGAAGCCAAATGACGTCATTAAGCCATTGAAAATCACTATGGTTAGTCAGTTCACTCACCTATTTTCCAACACTGGTGCGTATACAAGCTCAAATTTTAAAATCGCAGCAGATGTATAAGGACCCTGATAAGTTCAAGGGTAGTTAGTAACTTCAGAAGAACTGATATAAAAATTTGAAGCATAGTGAACATGTGAACAAGTTAAGACTACACATACCATTTTTTATTCCACTTACCCCAAAGGCAAAAATAAGAAGACAAAAGTACAGAAAACCCCATAGAAGGCGCATCAAAAAGAGAGATGTACCTCAAATTTACCAAGAGATAAGTTGAAAGATATCAAGACAGATAAAAGGATGTCCTGCCTCGCATATTTAATCCGGAAAGGCTGTGAAGAGAAACTGTGGTCCGTGTCATCAATCCTCCATACTCCCAAAATATCGTCAGAACCCAAATCAGGTGCTGAAAATGTACAATTTGTTAGAAGATCTTAGCCTCTAGTCACCTATGGCAGGAAAGATTTTGTTTAAGAGGAGATGAATAGAATACGAAGTATGAACATATAAAGAGAAACCTGCTTTGATCTAGACCAATTCCAAATAGAGAAAATTTCATTATCAACCACAATAATAGAACACAGAAACTATTTATGGGGGACTGCGGCTGCGGCCTATAGTATGCTCAAAGTGGTTGTGTCCAAGGAAAGTAATGCTGATGGTTAACTTATAGATAACCTGTTTGTAAAAAATTTAACGTTTCGAATGTGAAACAGATTATCCATGAAAAGCTCCATTAACCCAGTCCTAGAATCCCATATGCAGTCAAATAATACCTTGAAACCAGTTTGCGATATTTTCTAATCTGTAGCTATATTTTTCTTAGTATATTCTGAGTCATTATCAGTTTTCTTAAAATCTCTTCAATAAAGCTCTGTACTTCTGTCCTTGGGCTGTAATATAAGCTGCCAGTTCAGGGTGTTAGTTTGGGTTTGGGTTTGGATTGAGTTGTGGGTCCAGTCGTATATGAATAGGTAATTTTCTGAGCTTGAAGTCCAAGCTTGCAGTCATTTTTAAAGTCCAATATTATTGCACCTAAGACCTAGAAGGATCAAACTACATGCGCTGCCATCACTTAAACATTTACAAAGTAATCCAAGCAAAGAGAAAATCGAAATGGATCCACTGAGTGCAGAAAAGGTTATGCAATCAGAGCACTAAAACTAGTAAGGCCGCATTTAAAACTCATGAACCTGCATAATTGAGGGAGATGAAAAGTAGGAATTCGAATGAGAAAAATGTATTAACGATGAAAATCACAATAGTCAAACATGATCATATTTTATGATAAATAGCTAGTATGTTTTTGAACTTTATTAAATTAGCGGCATGTAGGGGCATGTTGCCATAAAGGAAAGTAATGCTGATGTTTAACTTAGAGATATAACCTTTTCCCATAGAATTAGTGAGAGGGAGATAATGTTCACTTTAAGAGAGACGAAAAATCAAGAAGGCTTAGGTCCAAATGTAGTTGCTATTGAGGTGTGGAAGTGTTTAAGAGACTAGGCATGTCTAATATTGAATAGAGAGGAGAATTTACAAAGAGGTGGACCAATCAAAATAGAAAAGAATATACAAATTAGAAGAACCAAAACCCTAATCTAGGTCAGAACAGCACTCCGATCCCTCTTCAAATAGGCGAGAGAAATCCCACGAACGCTCCCGTGGCCTGGGCCATTATGAAGTGTTTCAGAAGTAGTGGATTCAAATCCACACGTTACACTCCATCCAAATAGGCAACAAATAGAAAAATTCTGCTCAACCACATGATAGATTCATATATGTCTTCCTCCAATAAGTCATCGTATGGGGAAAAGAAGTAAATATCTGGAATAACCCAACTGACCCTGATCACATAGAACAACTGCTTCCAAAGATAGCAAGCAATATCACAATGAACGAAGAGATGATCATGAGTCTCACGAAAAACCTGCAATTCACACACCATTTGGAGATGCACAATGTATGATCTACGACCTCCTCAGTGTATTTCACCTAATGTGTGTAAATTGCAAGCTTTCAAACGAGACGCATGATCATTTATTTCTTCATAGTGAGGTTGCTCGTTACCTTTGTAATCCATTTTTTTATTTGAATGGGGAAAGAGTGTGTCGGTGCGGACTAGCTCATTGATCTCTTTTTTGCATATTCATTTCCAACGCTTTGGGAGGGACATAGATGTAGCCATGCTATGTAATATGCGGTTTCAGGTTTTTCACAATTTCTGGTGTTTATGGATTGAGAAGAATAACAAGATTACCTGTAAAAACCGAAGAATTTACTATGAGAATGAGTGGTTACCATAGCTTCTCTTTGGACATTAGCTAACGGTGCTTTACGGGGATTGTCTATTTCAGATTTCTGTGAGACTAGGTATGCGGTTATGTAAATCTTGTTTTACAATGTTGTTTTATTAAATCTTCATTACAATTTTAATGGAGAACTTGCACGGCGCTGGCGCATGCATATTCTTCTCTTTAACCTAATACTCCCTCCGTCCCATAAAGATGTTCCCATATTCTACTTTCGTTTGTACTAGAAAGAAAGTCTCATTTTTAAATATAAGTAAATAAAATAACTGGACTTCCTAAACTATACCACTAAAACGAACTTTCGTGCTAGCTCTTGTCCGCTTTCACTGAAGGAAGAATCCAAAAAGAGCTTGAATTGGCTGATACCTTCGAGCAGATCTATTCATCTATTCGTCATACATTTGAGCAGATCTATTCATCTATTCGTCATCTGTTCGTCAGCCATCTCAAAAACAGAGGTTTTTTTTTCCATTTTCGTCAAAGAAAGAATGCAGTCCAACGATAGAACGATCGATTTACAGAAAAGCGATTCCACTTAATGATTCAATCCAGTCGTAGCTTATCCTACGACTAACTTTGAGGAAGGCCCTGTGGGGGCCGGATACCGACTTCGCGGCAGCAGAAGCCCATCTTCGCGAAAAACCTACCTCACTGGTGGATTTAAGAACCCTCGCGAACTAACTTGGGTTACCGGTGTGGTCGGCAGAAGCTTTAGCGTGACTACTAATTCCATGATTGTCCAAAATTCAACTGTATCAAATCTTTAGATAAAATTAATAGACTATCTCCTTTCTATTATTTCATTTTTTAGGACTCTTATATTTTACTTCTTTCCTTTATTGGAATATGAGCAAATATATCATGTCGATTGGTCAATCGTACTTTGGCTATCTTATGTGGAGCTGAAATAGGTTTTTTCGGTGTTCTCGTTGGTAAGCCATTTATTTTGAATTCGACGGACTACAGGGGTGCGATTGGCAACATCTTCCCTTCTTTAACAAGTCATGTCTCTTGTCCCTTTCCTCTCGCTAAGTTACATCCATCCTTACTCCTTTTTCTTTATCTTTTGGTTATGTATGTACATACTTAGTATGCTCTCCTCACTATGCTCGAGTGCGTCTTAATGAAGGGTGTCCACAGGAAAATGCAGGTTTATAGTTCCCACTTTTACTATGTCGATAATACAATCTATTTGTCCCGGGGGTTTAGTGATTATGCGAACGTCCCAACTGTTGTTCATATCCTTGAATCAATATTTGGTTAGGAAACTTTAATATGGATAGTCTTCTCCTGTTTGGTGTATTATGAAGGAGTGGCCTTTTAGTTTCGTGATAATTCACTTAGGATGGACTGATGGAGACATTGCTATCTAAGCCTATGAGAGTTTGTAGTGGAGAAGTGACTAGGCAGTGGACGATTGGAAGTGTGCTTGTATATTCCAAAGGACAAAGATACCCTAGCCAAGTCCTGCCTTTCCGGTGTCCAGATTACTCATCTTTCTCTAATTTTAGACATACCCTTAGGGTCGCGAATAGGTTGGAAGGGCATGGACTGATGGTTAGTTCTACAATGAAGGTAAGTTAGGAATAAGAACGTGATTTGTGTCAAAGTGACTATAACTATTGCCTTGGAGCCTTTCTCAATGACAATTATTAGAAGCAAGTTCCAGTTTCAGCAAGATGAATGGTTGCTGATGTAACGCCTTCATCAATTACACGAGTCCATGGGAATTCATATACCATCATTCATCTTTCCTAGCATCTTGTTCGGAACATCTTTTGAAATGTGTATAAGGTTCAACTTAGGGGGACCTTCATGTTGGGAC
>JAOWBW010000296.1:783400-876024 GCA_026119855.1 Campanula takesimana | reverse complement strand
CAATATAAAGCACAAAGCCGTACCCCAGCGTCGGGCGGAGGAATGAATGTCTCCTCAACAAGATCTGCATCAGTCGGCTCCAAGCTCAGCTCCACCTCCCGACCGCCCCTCATCACTCTCACGCTACTCGAGCGAAGGGCATGTCAACCAAAGGCCGACTCCGACCTACATAACGGGCCGAGCTCGACCCCTCCCAGACAACATCCTAGCCCGTACCTGTGGACTAACCAGCCGTGTCCGTACATAGCCGGCATAATCATCACTCCCCCTGTAATGCTCTGCCAGTGGGAGCCAAGAAAGTCGCCAACCTCGCAGGACGGAGCATATCCCGAGGAGGATCATAAGGACCCCACGGTAACGCAACACAGCGCCCTATGCTGACGAACCACCCTCTCTCCGAGATACATGGCCTCCCCGGTGAGACCCACAAGCAAACTCTAGAATTCGGTCAATTCCACAACATAGGGACCCATCGACGCCTCATTGGCCGGACTCCCATGGATAAAATCTAACCCGACGGGCTCAGACACGCAAACACCCTCCTCAGATCAGCAGCATCCACCGTCTTCTTATCCCGGTTTCTGCGGGGGAGGAGCCCTGTTGCCCTTGCACCAGTACGACATGATGGGAACACCTTGTTGGCGCTCATCACCAATTGAAAAGGGGCGACACCAAAATTTCTCGTACACCCAAGCCTGTGCATGCAATGAAAAGATATTTTAGACCAAAGGATAGAGCAGAAATCTCAACAATGTGAAAACAAGGGCAGTCAAGAGCATACCTCAAAGGCGAACTGAACCCGTCAAAGGCCGATGAGCTAGCCCTCGAGTAATGGTCCAATGCCGGTAAATCTCAGCTAAAACCGTCGCCACCCCAAGAAATCCCACCGACTAGGTCCAAGTCCACTAAAGCCCTAGCAGTGAGTACCGACAGACAGTAGCCCCACTTGGAAACAAGATCTCCAAAAAGCTATACCATAAGAACAGCCGGACCAAACAATCCAAATCATACTCCCCCCTACCAAAGGCTTCAATAGACACCTCCACCAAGCGGTTCACCTTCCCGGCCTCCACTCCATAACCTTGACACCTCCTCCAGGTCAGTGTCGACTCCCAGCAGAGCCTGTCTATAGTTCCGCCACTCCGCCAAGCTCTCATCAAAGGCAAAGGGATACCAGTAAACCTCAACCCTGTGATGGCCGCGAAATCCGTCGGCGTGATGGTAATCTCTCCCCAACTGAAGTGGAAGGTATGGGTGGTATCCACCAGAACTCCGGCACACCTCTATCACCGCTGCCACCTTCAGGGTAGCACCGACCATGCGGACACTGTCAAAGAATGGGCCAAAGCCCATAGCCTCGATCCGAGCACGCAAACCGCCCGGTCCCTCCGGCAGGGACTCCACAGTCTTTTCCCACAGTCACTGTGGACCCACGAGCCTTGATCCTCTGCAGGTAAACACAGCACAAGTACGTTACCATTCTAGCAATCTACAATTCTAGCAATTTAAATTCTAGCATTCCATTATTATAGCATTTCAATATTATGTGCATAAAACATACAAATGTGCGAGAAGGAGAGGAGTGCAAATTCGAAATTTACCTCTCGCGTCCCGGAAGCCCCATCAACCAATGACGCTCAGAGTCGATGTAAAAATCGTAATCTTGGTCGAACGTAGACAGCAGCAGATTATCGCGATAATTCCGAGTCGCGGCTCGTGGTCTCAAACCGCCCCATGGAATCAAGGGCGCCGCTTCAAAGCCCGCTCCTGGGTCAAGCCCTACATTTCCCGCCCTGAGCATAACCGTGCCCCTCTTCTTGTTGCTTTTGTTGTGGAATCATATACCCACTTGGCCCGGAAAATCCTGAATAACGCCTCATTGATCCAATCTGCCATAGCTTCAAGAAATATGTGAATAAAGTCTTCAAAAATTATCAAAATCTGAGCTTTCTCTCTCTCTAAAAACTCAAGTTTCTCTCTCTAACTCGTCAACAATGGACGAAGGAAGAAGAAGAAAGAAGAAAGAAGGAGAAGAGGAGGGTTTCTGGTGAATGTGACCAAGGAGTCAGCCCGACGGCAACCTTGGCCACGCGGCCACTTATGCGCTTGCGACCCCAGCCGTCAGATCAGCGATCCGCGTGAAGGAGATCTGACCACTCAGCGGTCTTGGCCACGCGGCCACTATTGCAATTCAGTGTGTTTGGCCACGCGGCCAACCTTGTCCCTTCAGATAAAATTCCATTTTTTCCCTTGATCTTTTCCCTTTAATTCATTTAAGTGCCTTAGCACTATTTTGACTGATATTCGTTACCTTTGGGTACGGAAAGCCCCTTAAAATTTCCATTCTTCACCAAATATTTTCTTAGGATTCGTATGATTGCAGAGACTTCGGTGCCTCTATGACATACCATCCTAGATCAATCGTAATTGGCAGAAGCCTCGGCGTTTCTGTTGCGAGAGATCCAACATCTATTTTAGGATTCGTATGGTTGTAGAGACTTCGGCGCCACTATGACATCCGTATCCTTGATCGATCGTGGTTGGCAGAAGCCTCGGCGTTTCTGTTTGCGAGAGATCCGGCATCTATTATTAGGATTTGCATGATCGTAGAGACTTCGGCGCCTCTATGACATACGTATCCTTGATCTATCGCGATTGGCAGAAGCCTCGGCGTTTCTGTTCGCGGGAGATCCAACATCTATTACTTTAGCACAATTGGCAGGAACCCTGGCGATCCTGATTGCATTTCCATTCCATCTTGGGATTATTTAGACAACGTAGTCTCCATCTTTCCCAAATAACTTCATTTCTTACGAATGTTCGTTCTTCATACAAGATAGTATCCATAGGTTTATTATCCCTATCAGAAGTCCGATGTCTCATTTTATACCCTATCGCTCTGAACTACGACCGGCTTGATTCCTCGGAGGATACGTAGGAAACCTGAAAAGGTCCAGCCACCCGACCGACATGGTCATCTCTCATCCCCAGCAGGTGTATTTTCCCCAGCAGAAGACGTTGCTCCCCATCAGAGGACAATCAAATCCAATTTCCCATCAGATTTGAACTACGTTTGGCTTGATTCCCCCGCGGATACGTAGGTCGCCTGTCAAGGTTCAGCCGTTCCCGTATCTTTCATCTGTTTTGAAACTCATGTTTCAGACGGATCCTTCATTTATCGTCGACCCCACATTGCCTTGCAAGAAGCGTCGCCGAGGGGCTACTGTTAGTACCCGACCTGAAAATGAGTTTATTAGGACATTCCCAAAAATACAAGGACTTTATAGGAATTAGAAACCTTGCAAACACTTGTCCCGGATTCCCAAATATCTCATTTATAACAAATCTATCAAAATAGGTAACAAATGGTTTCCTTAAAACCATGCAGAAACCCTAGCTTAAGAATCAAGTCAGCCTGTAACCTTGGCCACGCGGCCAACCTTGCTGCGCGTTGATCTTGGCCACGCGGCCACTCTTGTCACCGGCTTCAACCATGGCCAGGCGGCCAACCTTGCGCTGGATGATCCTGACCGTCAGATCTTCCCATCAGTTACTATATAAACCATTCCATTCCATTAGTTTAGGGGGCGATTTGGAGAGCTCTAAATATGAATTTTGGAGTTCTTAAACACTATTTTGCTCTCTAATTAGCATTCAAACCTCCAAGAAGATCAAGGTTCATTTCTTGCCAACATAGGTAAGTTTTCTAACTTTTTTCTTCATGTTCTTGCATCATTTTTAATGTAGATCTTTTATATTCATGTTCTTATATGTTTATTCATAGCTTCTTCATATTCTTTGCATGTTCATTCATATGTTCATAATATGTTTCTTCGCATGTTCTTCGTGTTCATAGATTAAAACCTTATTTATGCTATATTTAGGGTTGTGATCTTCATAATTACATGTTATTTCATAGCCGATGATGATCGAGGGTTCATCAACCCGAGGATGATCTAGGAACTACTTCTAAACCCTAAACTTTAGGTAATTCCCCCTCATTATGCATGATCCCGATTCTTCTGCCTATTCTAATTCTCTGCGAACTACGCTGACCTGAGCTTCTCACATTGAGAGGAACATAGGCAATCTTCGGATCCGGTCTAAATCACTAACACACTACTAACACACCGCATCATGATAGAAAGACCGATCAATTCGGGCAATAAGAGTGATAACGTTCAATATTCTTCTCTTGTTGTAATTTGACCCCCGAACCCACTAAAATGCTTTTTTCAATGTTTTGGCTTTAATTAAAACGGCGTGGCGACTCACATAATTTAATGTCGTTATGAATATTCCTTTTGTAAATAAAAATAATCACAAGATACTTCCCATGCGTCGCTTCATCGGAAACGGGTATTCACAGTTTGTAATCTTGAAGTCTATAGGGAGAGCACCCACATTGCTAGGGTTGATGGTTTTGACTATTGGAGCAGCTTGCTTGCTGACCGTGTCAGAGAGCTTGTGGATCTGTTCTTGCATAGAAATCACTAGGGGTGACTGGAAAATCCGAGCCGCAATTGACTTGAGCGGCAGGCGGAGTAGTGGAGATTGCAGGCATGGCGGCACCAATGCTCAGTGGCAATGATGGAGGTGGCAACTTGGTAGAGTACAAGTAGCTACCCATTACATCTGGTGATGGCTCATAGCTTCTTTAGTACCATAAACTTGAGGAGGGACCCTTTGGTAGTTAGGCACCTTTAGAGGGATAGCATCCTTGTTGGAGGGTAAGTGACAGGCACCTCTTTGTCCTCGACGAAAACAACTTCTTCATCGTGAAAGCTAGTTTCCACACCTTTCTTCTTCATTTCAGTATGAAGATAGTCTTTGAGCTCTTGGTTGTGCTTCTCTAGAGCATGGATTCTATCCTCGAGCTTGGAGATTTGCAGCATGAGATTAGAGAAGAGGGATGGAGATGTTGCGGGATGTCTGAGGGCTTAATGTCGGCGGCGACTCGGGATCAGTAAAAGCAGCGGAGACTTGCGGAGCAGAAGTGTTGGGAGTAGAAGGCTCAGATGATGGAGACATCGTTGAAGTAGAAACTGAAGACTGAGGTTGCGGAGGACTCGGACGTTGTAGTCGACCACCGGAACGGACCCAAACTCGCTTCTCTGTAGAGGTACGGTAGGTGAAGTTTAGGACTGGTAAGGCTGATGCAATGTATTTTTGGAAAGAGTTGTGATAATTCGTTCAAGTTACACAAGTTACTTGCATACATGATAGGATGCAATCTATAGCAAGAAATATTGGATTTCTCGTAATAGAAAGTATTGAGGTAAAGTTCAATGAGAATGACAAATTTACCACCTATCAAAATTCAATGTCTGCTCCATATTTAGATTAATGTCTTGGAGTTGAAATATTCATTTTGATGATGCATTCAAAGCGTTTGAAATTGATCAATAATGAGACTTGCGTATGCTAGAAAATTAGTGGGAGCATAGCCTTATTCCTAGTCTTATATATGTGGTTGACATATAGTTCATTTGAAAGAGTTTCTTAATGAAAGAATTAGGAAGAAGCGGATTACATTCTTGGAATTAACATCTATTGATATAGATTTAGGAAGTTGATTGGTTTGTGTCAAAGTGCTTATAAAGACAAAGTACTGAATTGTTCAATATGCAAGACTCTTGTAGAAGAACATGCATGGTTGTCTAAAGACAATGTTCTTGGCAAGACCTACTCTTATTGGAAGACTAATGAGCAAGAATACATGATTAGGATTCCGTGTGCTTCGGCAATTGAT
Source organism: Campanula takesimana (assembly GCA_026119855.1). Lineage (NCBI taxonomy): Eukaryota > Viridiplantae > Streptophyta > Magnoliopsida > Asterales > Campanulaceae > Campanula > Campanula takesimana. The sequence continues at coordinate 870,272 of JAOWBW010000296.1, read as the reverse complement.
CTATCATATATGTCACATTATGTACTTAGACGGGGTAACTCGCATAATTGGAGTATGATGAGAACATACTAATCATATCCTAGTAAAAGTCACTAGATAGTAGTCAAGAATATCCTTATATACTTGAGAAGAACTAATGATGCATTTTTGATGCTTGTTGGGATGGAAGATGATCTAGTAAATTGTTACATAGATGCATGCTTCCACAACGACAAGGATAGAATATCCCTAGTACTAATGATACATTCTTGATGCTTATTGGGATGGAATATGAACTAGTATTTTTATTTAACTTATTTTTGTTAATTTTTGTTACTTCCTTTAAGTCCCTGACTGACTCCGTTAAGTCTGGGGGCTAAATTGAATAATAGTTCTAACTTTGAGTCCATTCAATCAAAAAAGCCATTTCAGAGTCGGGCGCCACCGTTAGCTGAAGCCAGACGTGTGCTGTTAGGCCTAAATGAAGGCTTAGTTATAAAATACAGCAAGTACATGGGTTATTGATGGTATAGTAATGTGCAAGTACGGGTCGATCCCACGAGGACATAGTTTACTTTGGAAAATGTTTTCTTTTAAGTAAAAAAATAGAAAAGGAATGATTGGGGGGGGGGTATAAAATGGTTTGTCACTAACTAGAAATAAATTGTAAGTACTCTAATCTTGGGTTGAAAACTCTTATATTGAAAGAATTCCCGGGATTGGGACTCAAACTTTCATATGTTCATTAAGTAATCTTGCTCTTTAGATGTAAAGATTCATTTTAAAACAAGGATGGTTCGCTATGTTGTGTCAACTTCTTAACCAAGCTTAAAACACACGTTATTTTAATACTAACACGGCCTTTCTCTCGATGGTTCCGTTCATTAGTAAAAACCCATTATGTTCATGAAAATCCACGTACTTCCACTCAAGGACATCCCAAACCATTAATCTACTCTCGTGATTAATAGAAACCCAATCACTTCAAATGGTTCCGTTAATCAAGATTCACCGCTAGGTCCTTCTCTCGATTAACTAGGATTCATACAAATCATGGACGTCATCATGGTCGTAGGCATTTTAAGTATAATACAAAAAGATTGTTTTAAGATGAAGAGAAGTAAAGTGAGCATGAATTAGAGTAATGAACACATTAAGTTGAGTATCCAATCCCTAGAAAAAGGAAGATTACTCACTAGCCATTGCTATAACACAATATGAATAAGACGTATATTAATAAGAAGAGATGAGAGATACTTATTCAGATTTGGGAAATCAAGGCACTGAAATAAACTTTACTATCTTTATTGCCTCAAACTTTGCTCAAGAAACCTTTGATATTTTACTCAAAATCTGAGTATAATGATGTATTTGATCTACAAATTTTCTAGAGTTTAGTTACAATAATTTCTGGATCTTTTCTAAGGCTGAAAATGCCTCTTTAAATAGGCAATGTGGGCTAAAAGGGGTGTCTTTTCCCGGATTCAACACCAAAAGGCACTTCTGGGACACAATGCTTCAGAACAGGTGCAGAAGAGGTCCGGGCGGACCAAGTCTTCAAAATGGCAAATTTCCACAAGGTCCGGCCGGTTGTTTAATTGGATCGGACCGGCTTAAGGATAGGTCCGACCGGCTTAAGGATAGGTCCGGCCGGTTTGCATTGAGGTCCAGCCGGTCGATTGCTCTTGGCGCGGTCGAGCATTGAAAATGGCGCGACCGTGCTAATTCTGACTTTTGTTGTTGGAAGTCGACCTGAAGAGCACGGCGTGCTGTTATACAAGCACGGCCGTGCTAACCAAAAATCTGATTTTCCACTCTTTTTTCTTCCAATTTGTCCCATCTTCAACCTCTTTGCTCTGGTTCACTATATGAGCCATATTTTGACCCGAAAACCTGTTTCAACCAGTGTTCTAAAAGACGGGCGCCTAGGCCGCCTAGGCGCTAGTCGGGGGTGGTCCGTCGCGACTTTTGTCAAATCGGCCAAATTAGGCGCTAGGCGGGTTAGGCAGACCTAGGCGGATCTAGGCGGATCTAGGCGGCTAGGCGGATTAGGCGGGCTAGGCAGATTTAGGCGGGATTAGGCGGGCCTAGGTGGGTTTTGGCGGGCTTGGCGGATTAGGCGGTCTAGGCGGATTTAGGCGGGCCTAGGCGGGTTTAGGCTGATTCAATGAAAAAAAGATTTGTTAATATTTTATCAATCTACTAATCTGATCTGGCCATTAATATAAGCAAAAAAACCTAGCTTTACACATATTAAAAAGTTAGTAAAAAATTGTTCCAAAAAAAAGTTAGTTAAAGTAGTCGATTATCTTGATTTTATAACAAAAATATAAACAAGAATGATTTTAAAATTTTCACAAGTAAATGTAACCTAACTTAAATGACCCAAAAATTCGTTAATAAAAGTAATGCTTATTCTTAATAAAGTTTATAAATTTTATACTTATACTTAGAATTTTCATTTATTCCCAAGATATTCCTAACTTCTCTTTATCAAAAATCTGAAAGGATAAAAGTTTATAAAGAAATAGATGGGAAAAAGTTTTATAAAGACAATTTTGATAATGATAATAAGAGAGTTTTTTTTTTTTTTTTTTTTTTTTTGAAAATAGAAAAGAAGAGATCTACCCCCCCCCCTGTCACGCCCCGGAAAATTCTAAAATCCATAAACATAAAATTTACATAATATACATCTCCAAAATGCAAAATACCAAACCGGGCGCGTGAATTCAACTATAAACCAATACCATTAAACAACACCTCACGAGATTTCAACTCGGGGACAATCTACAAGTGCGGAAGCAAGAACAACTAATAATATAAAAAATCAACGGATAACAGTATTACACAACAATGTACTACCTCGATCTCACAACAAAATACATAAAGGCTCCGAAGAGCAACTACCCCAAAGGAGGTCAACCTGCTCAAAAGATTCCCCCTACAACGAACCTCACAACGCTACCACTTGCTTTCCTGGGGGGGGGGGTTTAAGGAAAACAACAAAGATAAAAAGAAACAGGGTGAGATAAAATCTCAGTAAGCTACTAAATGCATCTAGGTGCCATTTTGTCATGAACAGTAATATAACAATAAGAATTCATAATGTACAATCACATAACAACAAATCAGAGGCTCCCTATCACAACCGTCCCATACCGGTTGGAAATAACGACCAGCTCATCATGCAGCACACAAAGCTGAAATAAACACGTTACAAATGATACCGAGCCAAGGTTTCACCAAACTGATAGAACAATCACTGCGCAGCTTTAACCGATCAACCAATCAACAATAGCAGCATAACAACTGAAGAGAACCCCGGTCAGAACCGACCAATCAATCAATCAACCAATCAAACCATCTTCATAGTAGCATAAACAGCTGAAGATGACAACCCCGGTATCGGAACCATAACAATGTAACATGTCACAAAGGACAGGGGAAATGACACAGAGTCATACCCAAAACGTCTAGCTAGAATACTCACTAATGGAGCTAGCTCATCCTAACCAAAGCCATCTAGAAGGGAAAGAAGGACCAATGGGCGATGCTATACTGGACTTGGCTCGTGCCATTATAACATTATCCATTGCCTGACTCGAACACAAGTAACCAGCTGGACTTTCAAATAAAGGTCAAGTAATAGATACTAGCTTGATAAACAACCAAAGATTCTAAAGTAGGGAACCATACCAAATAATCACCATAAAGATGCAAACGATTACTCATGAATAGTTCAACAACAATGAACACAAGAAGTTCCTCATAAAGAGTCCAACACCGATAAATAGGGTTGCTCATAGAGAGCCCAATAACATTGATCATTAAAACATGATGATTCCATGATAAGGGACCATACCAAACACATCCTAAAGATGATACTCACGAGTTACTCATAAGGAGCACAACTCAAACGGTCGCTCACAATTGGTACAATAATTATTACCAAACCGACCCTAAACGTCTACTCATAAAGAGTACTATGACCATGAACTCAACCATCTCTTACACTTGGAATTCAAAATAGGAAAAAACCGAATAAATACACCTTAAAGCTAATCAACACCGTAGGTACCCAATCACCAATTCACGTCATACATCTGTTCATCAACGAACCAATTCTTAACACTCGAACGAACCCAAAAGGTTGCACCTATTCATACATGATCACATACGGATCAAACCCAATACTTTGGTGTTCCATAACAACCCTCTAGATACTATAGGATATCACCTAAAACCTAGACCAAGTCTTATCCAAAAATCAATTCGATTTGGACAATCATGAACACCTCATAAGATGACCAAACATTCCCAAACAATACTTAGACTAATTCTATAACACAATTTCTCACAACGGAACCACTTTACAACCCTATAGTGTTCCACTATGCTCATACAAGTTAATTATAATAGTACTCAAAACCTAGACCAATTCTAAACGTTTTTGTGTTATGAAACACTTACTAAGAGCTCGACCAAATCTGAACCTGAAAATCAATTAAATAAACCCACTCATCTCGAATTACTCAAGGAGATCTTTAAAATGATAGTTTACACGTCTAAAACAAAGTCCGGATGAAGAAGTTATGGCCTCCGGAAGATCGAACGTAAAACGGACAAACTACAGCAGAAGAGGGTGCGCGCGCCTCCCCAAAAAGGGTGCGCGCGCCTCCTTTGCTCAGTTTGGAGGATTTTTATTGCACTAGAGGGTGCACACGCCTTCCCTAAAAGGGTGCGCGCGCCCGACCCCCGATTCAGCTTTTTGCCTTCCAGAAAGGCTAAAACTGCATATAATCATCCCATACCAACCTAACCTCCATTCCTACTTCAAAACATAAATAAAACTCTTACTTTAGCTCTATAATCACATCTAAAAACTAACTTAACTAAGAGTTTCAAACACAACCAAACCCATAATTCCCAATTTGTTTCTTGGGTTCATTTACACTCAAAATTGAGAGTAAAACTCTCCCAAACAAACCCATCAACACAAAACTCACCCAAGACACAACCTAAATACATCCTTGACCTCTAAACACAATTCTAAACTCCAAAACACCAATTATACCAACATCAAACCCAAACTCATTCATGACTTCAAATCAAGCTTTAAATCCCAATATTCATATTAACACAAAATAAAAAAAATACAAATAAATTCTAAACTCAACCAAAACATCATATATATCACTAAAGCATGATACAAACAAATGATGAACATTTTAGCATAAAAATGGGGGGGGGGGAAGGTAACTTACTTGGAATTTATGAAATGCGACGGAATTCGAATTTTCTTAGCTCTATACGATCCTAGCGACGATCTAAACATTTTTCATAAAATGAGCATTAAGAAATGATGAGTAAAAGACTACCAAAAAGAAGGGAGAAGAAAATGGAGATTTCTTACCTTTTTCATCAAAAAGGGAGAGGGAGAGAAAATTGCATTGTGTGTGTGTGTGTGTAGGGCGTAGGAGGGAGGGGGAGGAGTTGACTGTGAGTGAAGGGTGAGGGAGGAGGTGAGGGAGTTGTTAGGATATATAAAAAAAGGTTTCTAATTAATCCCTCTATTTCAACATTGAACACATAAACCCATATACCCCACTTACCAATAAAGCCCCAAATTTCACACTTATCCCAAAATCAAGCCAATTAATTATAAGCATGAAATTTATGAAACACAAAATGCACACATAAATAAATAAATAATTAAATAAATATTTATTATTAGAAATTAGAGACGAGTTTCGGGTCGTTACACCCCCCCACACTTGAAGCAAACATTGTCCTCAATATGTTAAAATAGGACATGTTAAAACCCCCCCACACTTGAAGCAAACATTGTCCTCAATATGTTAAAATAGGACATGTTAAAAAATTGGGGGTAAAAAGTCTTTGGGGTTTGATAGAGAGAGAGAAAGGGTGAGAGAAAGAGAGAGTAGAAGGAAGAAGAAGAAGAAGAAATAAGAAGAATAAAACAACAATATATAAATGAAAATTGAAATAATCCATCGGTTACCATCCCGATGATGTTTGTTTAAGGTCATTAGCTCGACCCCTTTCTTTTAATTGGAATGGGCATGGCATGATATTGAGATGGCCTATTGTCCTTGACAACTCGCCACTTCATGATTGTTGGATTGATTGAGGCCCTATGATCGACACACATGCGCCATCCACAATTTATTTTTGACGGGATTAACTTTCGATAGTCCTTGCATGCTCGCCATCCCGTTGTTTTCTTTTGTGCTACTTTCTTTGACTTTTCAATTATGTCATGTCCTTCATCATTGTCATGTAGCAACCTTTTCCAATCTACACTTTTGTCTTTGGCCCTTGATTCCTTCTTTTCTTTGATATATTTTTCATAAGTATTAAGTTCATCTATATGATCCCTTTTTGAATCCATAGATTGTATTACATTTATTTCCTTATGATTTTTTTTGTGTCTGGAATTTTCGATAGTAGAGTTATTCTTACTAAATTCAATTTTTTCATTTCAGATGTTTAAAGTAAGAGTACCCTTTTTCACATCAATTATTGCTCATGCGGTGACAAGGAAAGGGCTTCCTAAAATGACTGGAATATTTTGATCCTCCTCAATCTCGAGGATCACAAAGTCGACAGGGATGATTAGGTTCCCTATTCGACAAGGCATGTTCTCCATTATACCAATTGGGTATTGTATGGCGGTCTACTAATTGGAGAGAAATGGTGGTGGGTTTGAGTTCCCCCACACCTAGTGTCTCACTTACGGAGAAAGGCATTATAATAATGCTAGCCTCTAGATCAAGCATTGCATTGTCCATATTACACCTACCAATGCTACAAGGTATTGAAAAAGTTCCGGGGTCTTTGAGTTTTGGGGGAAGTTTCTTTTGTAAACTAGCACTTACTTCCTCTGCTAATGTAAAGTTTTCAAACTCTTCTAAAGACTTCTTTTTGAAAAGCATTACTTCTAAAGGTTTTGCATAAGAAGGCATTTGCTTAACATTATCAGAATAAGGAACTCTAACATTTAAAGACATCAAAATTTTCAAAAACTCAGAATGTTGATCATTAACCCCCTTCTTGATTAATCTTTGAGGATAGGGTATAGGGGGTTCAAAATATCTACCAAAGCTCGGGCATTCAATCTCATTTTTAATCTCTTCATTAGTCTCGACCATCAATGGGGTCGGACTATGGTTCTCAACTTCTTTGCTCACCAAGATTATTGCGTTAGCGTGCTCGTTAGGCCTTTGTGATTGACCGGGAAGATTCCCTTGTGGTCTATGCGAGGTGTTGGCCTGCTGAGATTGTTGGTTTTCAAGCATCTTATTATGTGCGGCTAAGTTATCAAACCTAGCATTTAATTGCTTGGAACATTCCCTAAATTCGTTATTGATCTTTTCTTGATTATTTTACTTCAACTACAAAATCCATTAAAATATCCAATTTAGATTTAGGGGGAGGGAAATCATTATTGAAATTCTTTTGTGTGAATCCATGTGGTTGTGGAGAAGGTAGGGGGTTTAAAACATTATTGCTCTTATAGGAAAAATTGGGGTGATTTTTCCATTCTGGTTATATGTGTTTGAATATATACCGCCATTTTGCCCATAAGAGTTAACAAAATTTGCTTGCTCACTAGAGTAGTGTCAAGCAATTCACAACCTTTGGTACTATTTGAGTTAGACCCACATAGTTCACAAAAAACGTTTATCTTGGCCACGGGATTCACATTAAGATTTTCAAACTTTTTTAGAATTATTTCAACCTTAGAAGAAATGAGAGTAACGGCATCAACATTATACTTACCTGGAGTCCCTTGTGTTGCTCCCTCTCGTTTGACCATTGATAATGGTTCAATGTGATGTTCTCGATCAAGTCGTGCACTCGTCTACCCTTTATCCATAATGCTCCTCCAGCGACGACATCTATGGTCTCCCTTGTTTTGAATGTGAGACCATTTGTAGAATGTGTGTACTATCAACCAATTTTCAAGCCGTGGTGTGGGCACATTCTCAAGAGTTCCTTGTAATGCTCCCATGCATCATAAAGAGACTCATTTCCGTTTTGACTAAAGTTTGTTAGTTTAGTACGGATTTGAGATGTTTTAGATGGTGGGAAGAAACGTCCAAGGAAAGCCTCTTGAACTTGGTCCCATGTTGTTAATGAGTTATGAGGGACCGAGTTCAACCATTGCTTTGCCTTATCCTTCAAGAATACGAAGTCACCTACCTGAAATTCAAGATCCCTTCTACGATGATCTGCATAACTCTTTTGTCTACTCTGAGCTGTGCGCAATCTATCTCGAATGATTTTCACACTTTCAACTGACTGTTGAACTATTTCAGGACCCAAGAGTCTAGCTTCTCCCACTTCATCCCAACATATATGAGATCGACATTTTCTGCCATAAAGAGCCTCATATGGAGCCATTTCAATGCTAGACTGAAAACTGTTATTATAAGCAAACTCAGCCAAAGGAAGATGAGTATCCCAACTGCCTTTGAAATCAATAACACAAGCACGTAACATATCCTCGAGAATCTGTATAAGTCTCTCAGATTGCCCATCAGATTGAGGATGAAAAGCAGTACTGAAATTCAATTTAGTACCCATGGCACCCTGAAGAGCCTGCCAGAATCGAGAAGTAAAACGAGGATCTCTGTCAGATACAATACTCACAGGAACCCATGCAGTCGGACAATCTCCTGAACATATAAAGATGCCAACTGAGACAATGAATATCCCATGGAAACAGACAAGAAGTGAGCTGATTTAGTCAACCTGTCCACTATAACCCAAACAGCATCATGGCCTCGTCTGGTACGTGGCAAACCAGTCACAAAATCCATAGTAATATGCTCCCATTTCCATTCTGGAATTTCTAATGGTTGCAACAAACCTGCTGGACATTGATGTTTCACCTTTACTTGTTGACAAGTCAAACATTTGGATACATACTCAGCAATTTCTCTTTTCATATTGTTCCACCAGAAATGTTTCTTCAAGTCTTGATACATTTTAGTGCTTCCAGGATGAATAGTATACTTGGCTTTGTGAGCCTCTTCAAGAACTTTCTTCTTAATATCAAGATCAACTGGAATATAAACTCGACCTCGGAAGGTAAGAATTCCATCACTATTAAAAGAAAAATCTGGTTGCTTTCCTTCATTCATTCCACTAATGATTTTCTGCAATTCAGAATCAATTACCTGAGCTTCTTTGATCTGTTGGAGTAAATCTGAAGTATCCTTTATATTAGCCAAAATAACTCCATGATTTGATTCACAAGGACTCCAATCACACAAGTCTTCAAACATCTTCCATTCACGAATCATCAGGCAAGAAATATTAGTCTTTCTGCTCAGTGCATCTGCCACAACATTGGCCTTTCCTGGATGATAAAGGATAGTACAATCATGATCCTTCAATTTCTCCATCCATCTACGTTGCCTCATGTTAAGCTCTTTTTGAGAAAACAAGTACTTCAAGCTTTTATGATCAGTGAAAACCTCAAATTTGGTTCCATACAAGTAATGCCTCCATTTATGCAAAGCAAAAATAATCGCAACCAACTCTAAATCATGAGTAGGATAATTCTTTTCATAAGGAGATAATTTTCGAGAAGCATAAGCTATTACCTTACCATCTTGCATCAGAACACAACCCAATCCTTCTTTAGAAGCATCAGTATAAACCATAAAATGCTCAGAACCATTAGGCAAAGCCAAAACTGGAGCTGTAGTCAAACGCCTTTTCAACTCCTGAAAACTTGCTTCACATTTGTCATTCCACTCAAAAGAAATAGCTTTTTGAGTCATATTAGTCAATGGAGTAGCAATCTTGGAGAATCTCTCAATGAACCTCCGATAATAAATAGCCAAGCCCAAGAAACTACGGATCTCAGTCACTGTAGTTGGCCTCTTCCAGTTTACAACTGCTTCAACTTTGGAAGGATCTACTGCAATACCAGTAGCAGACACAACATGCCCCAAGAATGAAACCTCTTCCAACCAGAAAGCACATTTGCTAAATTTTGCAAATAATTGTTTCTCACGAAGAACTTGTAATACCACACTGAGATGTTGTTCATGCTCAGCCCGTGACTTAGAATACACAAGAATGTCATCAATGAATACCACCACGAAACAATCAAGATATGGCTTGAAGATACGGTTCATCAAATCCATAAATACAGCTGGAGCATTTGTCAAACCAAATGGCATAACAATAAATTCATAATGCCCATACCTAGTACGGAAAGCTGTCTTTGGTATATCCTCAGATCTGATTTTCAACTGATGATAACCACTTCTCAAGTCAAGCTTCGAATACACTACTGAACCCTGAAGCTGATCAAACAAGTCATCAATATGAGGTAACGGATATTTGTTCTTGATAGTTACCTGATTAAGATCTCTGTAATCAATACACAATCGCAGAGTCCTATCTTTCTTTCTGACAAATAACACTGGTGCACCCCATGGTGATACACTAGGTCTGATGAAACCCCTTTCAAGCAATTCCTCAAGCTGTGTTTTTAATTCTCTCAACTCAGCTGGAGCCATTCTATAAGGTGCTTTAGAGATTGGTCCTGTACCTGGTAATAACTCAATACAGAACTCAAGCTCTCGATCAGGTGGCATGCTATACTCAGAAGAGAACACATCTGAAAATTCAGACACAACAGGAATATCCTCCATCTTGGGAACAGATAAACTCTGATCAAGCACACATGCGAGATACCCGCACAACCACGAGATAAAAGTTTTCTAGCTTTTAAAGCAGAAATAACATGTATAGCACATAAAGGCCTATCACCTTCAAAGGTAAAATCAGGCAAACCAGGAATAGAAAAAGTTACTACTTTTCTATAACAATCAACAGATGCATGATGCACATATAGCCAATCCATGCCAAGAATCACGTCAAAGTCCCTTATAGGTAACACGACTAGGTCAGCAAGAAGGGCATGATCACCCACAAGAACCTCACATTTCTTGTAAATCTCAGAAGTAAACAAGCAATCTCCCATAGGGGAAGATACTTCTAGCACATAGGCATAGAATCAGGAAGAACATGCAAATGCGACACAAAATGAGATGCCACATAAGAATGAGATGAGCCTGGATCTATCAAGACTCGCGCTCTCGTACTAGAAAGTAATATAATACCTCATATGACCGTAGAAGACCCAGCTACACCCTGCTGATCTAAAGCAAACACTCGACCCTGAACTTTTGGTCGACCCCCACTATCTCTCTTGGAACCTGAGGCTGGTTGACTTGTACCCCCAACTTGATTTCCTCTACTTTTAGAACAATTTCTAGCAAAGTGCCCCGCTTCACCACACACTATACACTTTCCTTGCTTTAGCCAACACTTGTCTTCAGAATGGCCTTCTTTCGAACAAAAGCCACATACTCTCCTGGGACCTTGGACTGTTGTCCTCGAACCAGTTGATACACTACCTTTACTTTCAGTTGGCTGTCGGAATCGATGATCTTGGCGGCCAGATTTACCACCTTTAGAACCAGATCCCTGAGCCTTTTCTGATACACGACCAGTCATGGTTGTTCCCAACTTCACCTTGTGTTCTTCAATATCATTTTCAATAGTATAAGCCTTCTCCACTACTTACTGATAACTAGTGAGCTGTAGAGAAAGAAGTTGCTTCCTATACTCAGTCCTCAACCCTTTAACAAACCTCTGTGCCTTCTTGGCTTCATTTGGAACTAAGTGATCACAATACCTTGCCAATTCTGTGAACTTGGTTGAGTATTGCCCCACTGCTGACTTCCCTGCTCCAGATTAAGAAATTCCATCTCCTTTCTATCTTGGACCACTGTTGGAATAAACTGTGACTTGAATGCTTTAAGAAAGTTCTCCCATGTCTGTGGTACACCTTCCAGTTCCCAGCTTTTACTCAACACTTGCCACCAATGTTCAGCGGCTTTCTCAAGTTTAAAGGTTGCAAAGGTTACCTTATCACCACCTGCACATCTCAAGGCTGTAAAGATATTCTCAATGCTTTCAATCCACTCCTCTGCCTTTTTAGCATCAAATTCCCCGTCAAAACTGCGAGGTTTCAGCTTCAAGAACCTTGTAAGGCGATTAGGATAATCCCAGTCAACATTATCAACCATTTCTTCTTGAGGAGTTATAGATCTCAGCTGATTACTACCACTTGTACCTTCAGAGCTCATTGTACCTGTAGGTAAACACTCAACGTTATTAATAACACCCCAAGACTCACCCATACCTAGGCCATAGACCCTATCCAGACTTAGAGCAAACCAAGGTAGCTAAACAGGGTAGCTAAACTAGGGTAGCTCTGATACCAACCTGACACGCTCCCAGGTTTCGGGATCCCCTAATAGAACCTCGAACCTGGATGGGAGTGCCTAACGAGAAACAAGAAACTTAACAAGAAACTACATGACATATGTTTAACAAATTGACATGATATATACACTCTAGAGTAAGGAGCTATACTAGCTCATAATACGAGTTCTAGACAAGAAAATTTAAAACCAAACTTAATACATACACAGCGGAAACATGCCTAGCACATAAGCTGGCATTAAGAGTACTATACAAGATGTCTAGTGATAACAAGAACTAAACAAGACTGTCTACCCCAAAATAAGGAGTTATACAACCCAATACATCGTCCTCACCAAGAGTAAAAGGACACAAGCCCCAAAATAATCACGACCTGCGAAGTAAGCTCCCAACTATATCGAGCCTCACTGCGCACTATCCTTCCTTTCCTGGGGGGGAAACAAATAAAGGGTGAGATAAATCTCAGTAAGCTATTAGATACAACTACATGACATGTTATCATGCAATTCAAATAGATACTCAAGTAATCATTTATCAAGTATCATCAAGTAACAAGTATATGAGAGGATAATCCACTCATCAAGTAGCACATAAAGCTAAACAAGCAAGTGATGAGGATATTGCTTCCTTCCTTATTCCTCCCAAGAATACCATTGTTGTCGTAGCTTGTATTACTTTGACAATCACGATCAATAACAGGAACTGATTATTCAGTATATATCAGAAGACCCGGTAACCAGTGTCATTCCCAATACCAGTACTCATGATTATTCACGAGGTGTTCAAGACAGGAGTTTAGCATTCACTTAAGTCAGGCTTATTGCTCCAACTAAGGAAGCTATGCCCTTACTATGGCCGGTAGTAAGGGGTCAGGCGGAAATACATAGGGACCCGATTGTCACTTAAACCCCAGCTCTCGCGACAAGCGTGAACCTATACATTTTCGAACAAGCAAGGAGAACCAGCTGGACTCACACAAGAATGTACAAGTAGATATTTACTTGAACTACGGGAGAAGAACTAATCCAAAAATAGTGGACTAGCTCAACAAGGAACATGCTTCAAGTAATCAAGAAGTCACCTTGTTATCAAGCAACTATATGCAATGTTTGCACATACACAACAAGAACATGTCTCATACACGTTAGTGCTTGTTCATAGCACTTTCAAGTTCACTACCATACATATGTATTGGTGTCAAGTCAAGTACAAGATTTTATTATCTTATATTCAAGTCCTCATCCATTTCTATGGATGTTCAAGTCATGTACAAGATTTTAAATGTATTATACTTCAAGTTATAATTCCAATCTTTGGACATTCAAGCATGTATAAGAGTTATACATTTACTCTTACAAAATCCCAATCCTATTCTTAGGATATTCAAGTCTAAGACCTTATGCTAATGCCCCTAAGGTGCACAATCATTGGATTCACAACAAGTATAACACATTAGTGCTTATTCATAGCACTTTCAAGACATAAAGAAGAGTTACAACTCTATACTTAAGTTCTCATTTTAATTCAATGAGTATACATGTTTAAGACCAAGTCTGATGCCCCTAAGGTGTCACAACACTTGCTAGGACATCTTATATTAAGGTTATATACCTTAACTAGGGTTACTTCCAACTTATACAAACTTTACACAATATTTTTGTTTTTCAGATAACTGTGCGGTCGCACAAAATACTGTGCGGTCGTACACAAGCAGGTTAATTTCTTTGAAAAACCTTTCAGAAATATGTGCGGTCGCCCAAGGATTTTTGTGCGGTCGCACAATGTACTAAAATGCGAAATTCTTATTTCTTTCCCAGGTTGAAATATTTTTCGTCCCAAACGTAGGAGTAACTTTTCCCTAACATTTTAACAACTCTAACAAGGCAAGACATGAGTAAAGTAACCTTTCTATGTTCTTTCACCATTTATACAGAGAAGTTATTACTCCCTTTGTCCCAAATTTACAAGTACCACAAAAATCATCCCAAACACAAAATTAACGTTCACAAGTATCGAGAATAACATTTATGCATGTTATTACAAGCAAGGGGGAGCTAATAACTTACCTAGTCAAAATTCAAGTTGACCCAAACTTATTTCTGTTCGGCCTGGAACGCTCTATTCAACGCCACGAATATTAATCCGGGATCGGAATCAAGAACGGAGGGATAATTAAGCTCGACGAGTCGAGAATAGGGTGAAACCCTAACCTAGCTTTTTAGAACAGAGAGAGCGTAAGAAAATTTGGGGAAGAATGCCTCTGAGAAGGCAACCCAAACAAGATATACTTTGAAACTTTCAAAGAATTGCACTTAGACCCCTCAAGTTTCACTTTTAACAAAAAGACCCCTAAAGTCAAAATTTCACAAATGACCCAAAAGTCAAAACTAGACATTTAACCACCTTAACTATTTAAAGCAGTTAAAAATTTAACCCAAGTAAAAACTAGCACATAATATGCAAGTTCAAATATTTAACAAGAAATAGGATGGGTGTTACACAAACATTCATATGTTCATTAAGTAATCATGCTCTTTAGATGTAAAGATTCATTTTAAAACAAGGATGGTACGCTATGTTGTGTCATCTTCTTAACCAAGGCTTAAAATACACGTATTTTAATACTAACACGGCCTTTCTCTCAATGGTTCCGTTCATTAGTAAAAACCCATTAAATTCATGAAAATCCACGTACTTCCACTCAAGGACATCCCCCGGCCATTAATCTACTCTCGTGATTAATAGAAACCCAGTCACTTCATATGGTTCCGTTAATCGAGATTCACCGCTAGGTCCTTCTCTCGATTAACTGTGATTCATACAAATCATGGACGTCATAATGGTCGTAGGCATTTTAAGTATAATACAAAGAGATTTTTTTAAGATGAAGAGATGTAAAGTGAGCATGAATTAGAGCAATTGTCACGACCCGAAATATAGGCTCTATTTTATTAGTAATTAAATGATTTTTATTTAATTATTTGCTTATTTAATTATTTAAAGTATTATTTATTTAAATAATTATGTGTGCATTTTATGTGTTATAATATTTGTGCCTAGCATTTTATTCGAGTCATTTGGCCTAGTGTGGAAGTGTTGAGTCTTAATTGTTAGTCGGGAGTGTAAGTAATTGTGTTAGTAGAAAGGGAGGGGCCTAGGTGTAACCTTTTAAAAATAATTCCCCTACTCCCTCACCTCCCTCACCTTCTCCCTCACTCTTTCACTTCTCCCAGCCATCTCTCTTCCTCTCTCCTCAAATTGGTAAGTTTTTCCTTCCTTTACTTCTCTCTTCTTTTTCTTCATCTTCTTCTAGTCATTTCTCATTCCTTAAAACGTAAACCTTGTTTAGATCATCGATAGGATCGTGTAGAGCCAAAAAGAATCGAATTCCGTCAACTTTCATCATTTCCAAGTAAGTTACTTTTCCCCCATTTTGATGCTAAAATGTTCATATCATGTTCATGTGAAGTTTGATGTGTTATTTTCGAAGTTTGATTGAGTTTTGAATTTATTTTGAATTTATTTGAGTTCTTGGGAAGAAATGGTGATTTTGGAATGTTGGGTGTGATTCTTGGTTTTGGGTTGTTAGATGGTGTTGTTTAGGTTCCTTAGATGTTTAGATGTAGTTTTGGTACCTTGGAAACTAGTTTGAAAGCTTTGATTTTGAGCATTTATGGAAGGTTTGTGTTTTGGCTCGAAAATGGTGAACCCAGCTGAGATTTCTTCCCAGTCCGTAGACCAGGCGCCCGCCTGACCCGTGCCAGGCGCCCGCCTACATGTCATTTTCTAATGACCAAACTTACTGGACAAACAAGCGCCCGCCTGCCCTATTCCAGGCGCCCGCCCGACCCCTATTCCAGGAATTTAACCCTTTTGCTTGTTTAAACTAAATGGCTTAACTAGTTTAGGTTTAATCCTTCTAATTAACTTAAGATAACACCGTGGAACACTTTATTGTGTGGATTTAATTCTTTTGTGAATAAATATGATGTGAAATGTATTTAAGTACCGTTTTGGTAATGTAGTTCATCTTGGATGTGTTGTTTGCATTGGTTGACCTTTGTGGTAACTTAATTTGATTGGTTCCCTACTTTGGAACCTTAAGTTGTTCATTCATGCTAAATTATTATTACTTAGCATTTACGTGAAAGTCCAGCTGGTATTTTGTGTGTGTTTGGGCGATGGGAAAGATTATAATGGCAAAGCCAAGTCCATTATAATGTTGACCATTGTTTTGCCCCCTTCTTTACCCCTTCTCCAGATTGGCCTTGGAAAGGATAAGTCAGCGTTCCTTTGTGAATGTATCTGGCTAGCGGGCATGACTTTGTGTCATGGTCCTTGTCCTTTGTGACACTTTTATGTTATTGGTTCCGGTACCGGGGTTTTCTCTTCGGCTTTCATGCTATTATGAAGATGATGATTTGTTGATTATTGAAGCTGCGCAGCGATCCTTTATTTGGATGTTCCGGTTTGGAAAACCTTGGCTATATCCTTTGTTATGTGTTTATTTCCGCTGCTATCTGTTATGTGATAATTGCTATGGGCTATGTGATAATTATTATTGCTTATTGTACATTGCATCTTAGCATGTCATGTAGTTGCATTAGTAACTTATTGAGATTTATCTCACCCCCTTTCTTTTATCCTTGTTTTTCCTTAACCCCCCCCCCAGGTGCTAAGGATTAGTCTCGCTGATCACGAGATAGAGGACGTCGAGTGTGGATCCGTTCTTTTGGGGAAGGTTGTTATAGGTTGGTTTCCATTATGTAAATGTGTAACCATTTTGGGTAGTTGTACCAAACAATGACGTCTTTAAGAATTGTACATTTGTATTTTGTTGGGCATAAACTTGTGGAAGTTTATGATTGTTGTAATTGGTTTTTATCAAACTTGATTTTGTAAAACTTTGGATCATTACCTTTTGGTATTAAATGGAATTTTTAACCTTGGTATTTCATAGTTTTGGTTTTAGAGTCGACGTCCAGATCGCGGTCCCGGGCCCGCGGGGTCCGGGGTCGCGACAGTTGGTATCAGAGCTATGGAATTAGCTCTATGTATAAGTCTAGGTGGATTAGTATGACCTAGGTGGGTAGTAGTGTGCGGAGTGATTAACGGTTGATGTCTTATGCAGGTAATTACTCGAAATGTCAGGAAGAAGAAACAGAGGAGGTGCTAGTGGGGCACATAATCATAATGATACGAGGGAAGAAGCACGTGCCATGTTTCAAGGCATGTTCGAGGCGGCCATGAAGGCTATACATGATCAAGGTCCAAGGGTAGAGCAAGCACCACCCCGCTATGGATTGGAGCAATTTCTGAAACTTAAACCGGTTGAATTTAATGGGGAGCCCGATGTTCGGAAAGCTGAGTTGTGGATTGAGTCTATGGAAAAGATTTACGATGTGTTTGGGTGTTCGGATGAGGACAAGGTCCGGTTCGCGGCTTACAAGCTTGTGGGAGCCGCCGAGCATTGGTGGAAGGGTGTTAAAACGACTTGGGATGATACTCACACGGTGTATGCGTGGGAGTTGTTTGTGCGCAAGTTCAAGGAGCATTTCATTCCGGTTGTTGATCAAAACCGAAAGGAGATCGAGCTACTCAACTTGGAGCAAGGTGTGTTGTCTATAGCACAATACTCGGCTAAGTTCATAGAATTAGCCCGGTATTGCGACTATTTGGTGAGGACTGAGGAACAAAAGGCTATGAGATTCATTCGGGGATTGAAGACCTCCATCCGTACTCAACTAATTGCTCAACGGATTGTGACTTTCCAAGATGCGGTGGACCGAGCCTACTTAATAGAGCAAGATATTGGGGAGCATAAAAGGAAGACCGAGGTAGCTAACCCGAGTAAACAAGGAGCTCAAGGCAAGCCACAACACCGTTCGATAACCGAGGTAACTTTGGGGGACAATCTCAGTTTAAGGGGCAAATCGCACCAAGGAACCCGGGTACCACTTCCGGGAACCAAGGGAGCCAAATGAGGAAGCCTTGTACCTTTTGTCAGAAGGTAGGCCATGCGGAGGATAGATGTTGGAAAAAGCAAGGCAAGTGTACCAATTGTGGTGAAATGGGGCACTTTGCGAGAGACTGCACGAGGTACCGAGGTCAGTCATCCGGGTCAGGAGTTGGTAATAATCAGGGTCAGAAAAGGGATGCAGCTGGGAAGCCCAAAGTTCAAGGGAAGGTTTATGCCATGAATCAACAACAAGCTACCGATGATCCATCCGTTATTGGAGGTATTGTTTCTGTGTCTAATGTGAGCGCGCGAGCGTTAGTAGATCCAGGATCATCTCATTCATACATTTCTGTGCAATTTGCTTCTCTATTAAATGCTGCATTTGAGTCTTTACCGTACGTGCTAGAGGTGTCGACCCCTATAGGAGAGTGCTTGATTTCTGATCGAGTCTTTCGTGCTTGTGATGTGGTTATTTGTGGTCGTGTCCTTTGTGCGGATTTGGTGGTTCTTCCTATCCAAGACTTTGATGTCATATTGGGTATGGATTGGTTGAGCAAGTTTCATGCTTCCGTTGATTGCCGTAAGAAAATTGTTACTTTTTCTATTCCCGATGTGCCTAAGTTTGTGTTTGAGGCTAGTCCTCTGAGTAGGAAGGTTCGCTTAATTTCTTTTATGAAAGCGAGAAAATTATTGCATAGTGGTTGTGAGGGGTATTTGGCTAGTGTTCTTGATACTAGGAAAGAATCCCCTAGTTTTGATAGTGTTCGGGTAGTCCGGGAATTTCCCGATGTTTTCTCTACCGAGTATGATATGCCTCCCGATCGTGAGATTGAGTTTTGTATAGATCTTTTGCCGGGTACGGCTCCGATTTCGAAAGCACCTTATAGGTTAGCCCCCGCAGAGTTGAAGGAATTAAAGGTTCAGTTGCAAGAGTTGCTTGATCGAGGGTTTATCCGCCCTAGTGTTTCCCCGTGGGGAGCACCGGTTTTGTTCGTGCGGAAGAAAGACGGTTCCTTGAGATTGTGTATAGATTACCGGAAGGTGAATCAGGTTACGGTGAAGAATAAGTATCCTCTACCGCATATCGATGATTTGTTTGATCAGCTTCAAGGGTCTGTGGTTTTCTCTAAGCTTGATTTGAGGAGTGGGTACCATCAGTTGAAGGTTCGATCGGAGGATATTCCGAAGACTGCTTTTCGCACTCGGTATGGTCATTATGAGTTCTTGGTTATGCCGTTTGGGTTGACGAACGCGCCGGCCGTATTTATGGATTTGATGAACCGAGTTTTCCATCCCTATCTTGACTCGTTCGTGGTGGTTTTCATCGACGACATTCTTGTTTATTCGAAATCCCGAGAGGAGCACGAGCAACATTTGAGGACAGTTTTATCCGTTCTTGCGAGGGAGAAATTATTTGCGAAGTTTAGTAAATGCGAATTTTGGCTCGAGAAGGTGTCATTTCTGGGTCATGTGATTTCGAAAGACGGGATTTCGGTGGATCCGTCAAAGATTGAAGCCATAGTGGATTGGAAGAGACCCGAATCAGTGACAGAGATCAGAAGCTTTCTTGGTTTAGCCGGGTATTACCGAAGATTTATTGAGGGGTTTTCGAGGATCGCTACTCCGATGACTCAGTTGACCCGGAAGAATGTTCCGTTTGTGTGGACCGAGAAATGTGACAAGAGTTTTGAGGAATTGAAGAAGAGGTTGACTACCGCACCGATCTTGACTTTGCCTAATGGGAGCGATGGCCTAGTGATTTACAGTGATGCTTCGAGAGAGGGTTTGGGTTGTGTGTTGATGCAGAATGGGAAAGTAATCGCGTATGCTTCGAGGAAGTTGACCCCTAGTGAGCAGAATTACCCGACTCATGATATGGAGTTGGCGGCGATAGTGTTTGCGTTGCACAAGTGGAAGCACTACCTTTATGGAACGAAGTTCGAGATTTTTACCGATCTCAAGAGTTTGAAGTACCTTTTCTCCCAGAAAGAGTTGAACAACCGACAGCGCCGATGGATGGAATTGTTGAAGGATTATGATTGCACGATTTCTTATCACCCGGGAAAGGCGAATGTGGTAGCCGATGCGATTAGTAGAAAATCTTATGTGGCTTCGTTGATGGTCCGTGAATGGAAAATGCTTGAGGATGTTCGAGATTGGTCTCCTCGTGAATCGAGACATGGGGCTATTTTTGCGAATATTAGGGTATCTCCGACCCTGATTCAGAGAATAAAGGAAGCTCAGAAAGAAGATCCCGAGTTGGTGAAAATAATGAGTAAATTGAAGGAAAATAATTTCGAGGATTTTTCTGTTAGCCCGATTGGAGTGTTGACTTTCCGTGGAAGATTGTGCGTTCCGGATGTTGATGGAATTAAACAGAGAGTTCTTGATGAGGGTCACAATCGAGGTATACTATTCATTCGGGTAGTACGAAGATGTATCAAGACTTGAAGCAACAATTTTGGTGGATTAATATGAAAAGGGAAATAGCCGAGTATGTATCGAGGTGTTTAACTTGTCAGCAGGTCAAAGCCGAGCATCAGAGACCCGCGGGATTGCTTCAGCCGTTAGAGATCCCCGAGTGGAAATGGGAACATGTGACTATGGATTTCATTACGGGACTGCCTCGTACCCGTAGGAAGTATGACTGTGTTTGGGTAATAGTGGATAGATTGACCAAGAGTGCCCATTTCTTGCCTATTGACATCAGATATTCGATGGAAAAGCTTGCGACCCTTTATGTTGATGAGATTGTTAGATTGCATGGAGTTCCGGTTAGTATTGTGTCAGATCGAGACCCGAGGTTTACTTCTAGATTCTGGAAGGCATTTCAGGAAGCTTTGGGTACAGATTTGCGATTCAGTACGGCTTTTCATCCTCAGACCGACGGTCAATCCGAGAGGACTATTCAGATTTTGGAGGATATGTTGCAAGCTTGTTCGATAGACTTTTCCGATTCTTGGGATTCGCACCTACAATTAGTGGAGTTCTCTTACAACAACAGTTATCAGGCTAGTATTGAGATGGCGCCGTTTGAGGCTTTGTATGGAAGGAAATGTAGATCGCCCATTTGTTGGGATGAGGTCGGTGAAGCGAGAGTTTTGGGTATTGATTTGCTTCGGGATTCGGTTGAGAAAGTCAGGGTTATCCGGGATAGATTGAAGACAGCCCAGAGCCGACATAAGAGCTACGCAGATAACCGAAGGCGAGATCTTAGTTTTCAGATTGGTGATTTGGTGTTCTTGAAAGTGTCCCCGAAGGTGGGTATTCGTAGGTTTGGGAAGAAAGGCAAATTGGCTCCGAGGTTTATTGGTCCGTTTGAGGTTTTGGGAAAGGTTGGACTTCTTGCGTATCGACTTGCGTTACCGCCATCCTTATTCCTTTGTGAATGTATCTGGCTAGCGGGCATGACTTTGTGTCATGGTCCTTGTCCTTTGTGACACTTTTATGTTATTGGTTCCGGTACCGGGGTTTTCTCTTCGGCTTTCATGCTATTATGAAGATGATGATTTGTTGATTATTGAAGCTGCGCAGCGATCCTTTATTTGGATGTTCCGGTTTGGAAAACCTTGGCTATATCCTTTGTTATGTGTTTATTTCCGCTGCTATCTGTTATGTGATAATTGCTATGGGCTATGTGATAATTATTATTGCTTATTGTACATTGCATCTTAGCATGTCATGTAGTTGCATTAGTAACTTATTGAGATTTATCTCACCCCCTTTCTTTTATCCTTGTTTTTCCTTAACCCCCCCCCAGGTGCTAAGGATTAGTCTCGCTGATCACGAGATAGAGGACGTCGAGTGTGGATCCGTTCTTTTGGGGAAGGTTGTTATAGGTTGGTTTCCATTATGTAAATGTGTAACCATTTTGGGGTAGTTGTACCAAACAATGACGTCTTTAAGAATTGTACATTTGTATTTTGTTTGGCATAAACTTGTGGAAGTTTATGATTGTTGTAATTGGTTTTTATCAAACTTGATTTTGTAAAACTTTGGATCATTACCTTTTGGTATTAAATGGAATTTTTAACCTTGGTATTTCATAGTTTTGGTTTTAGAGTCGACGTCCAGATCGCGGTCCCGGGCCCGCGGGGTCCGGGGTCGCGACAGTAATGAACACATTAAGTTCAGTATCCAATCCCAAGAAAAAGAAAGATTACTCACTAGACATTGCTATAACACAATATGAATAAGACATATATTAATAAAAAGATGTTGGTCCCAAAGGGCAACAAGGGTATAGAACCGCTAGAGGGGGGGGGGGTGAATAGCGGTTTAAAATCTTTTTCGAAATACCCTTGAAAATCAACCAAGTACTTATCAGTTTGGTCTATTGCGGTTTAAAGCACTAGAACCGCTCAGATAAAATGCACAGCGGAGTTTTGCGGTTATGGCCAAACTGAATTATAAAGAGTAGGGCGGTTTAAGTGGTTGAAAAAGGAATGATGCAACTGACAAGGTGCAACTGAAGTATCACAGAAGTATACAAATCATTTATCAAGTCATTTCACATAAGAGTAAATAAAGCTCATAAACAGAAATGTAAATGACAAGACACAAATTAAAGATCAAAGACACACAATTTGAAGAGGTTCGTTCTTGAAAGAACTACGTCCTCTACCTAGGTGGTTAGCCTAGGATTTTCTAATAGCTACTAGACTTGTATTGATTTAGAGGAGTTTTTACAAGATTACAAACGAATCCAAACTCTAAATAAACAATCTAACCTAACAATGCTATTATAACAACCTGTGTTTTCGAGGTATATAATCTATAAGAAAATATACTCCGGGTGTGTGGTGTGGGAAGAAATCAAGAGCTCAAAATATCTAAGTGATGACGAGCAAGTGATTACTTTCTGTGCAAGGCTGAGTTGATGATTTGAAGGCTTGAAGCTTTGATGAAGAACTCTGGGTTTGCTAAGGAGATGATGAAGATATGAATATCTGGGTTTTCAATCTTCAAAGCAAACTTGAATACTTGGGATATTCTCTTTGAAGCTCAGCAACCTTCATTGTTGAGAAATGAAGGCTATTTATAGTGAAGGCATTAGTGACCGTTGGACAAAGAGGTGAGTCATTGTATGGCGGTTTTATGCGTTGTCACAATCTCATTGGTTGACCTGTCACTGTCGTCCTTTGCTTTTTCTTTGTGGCAGGAAGTTGTTGGATCACTACCTGACATTGTCCTTTTAGTTGTTGGAAAAGTACAACGGTAACTTTTCAAAAAGCGAGACAAACCAACATTCCAAGAATAACTGAAACATGACTTGAAGTTTAAGGACAAGTCACCAGTCATTCATTTACGGTTAAAAAGAGAATGTTTATCTTCAAGGAGTAAATGACAGCAATAACTTCTTCAATATCTTGGTCGGCGGTTCCACCAGATGCATGTGCGGTTTCATGAATGAACTTGAAGTGCGGTTTCATCAAAGACATAAACTGCGGTTTGATGAAGGACTTAAGGTGTCACGACCCGAAAACCCGCCTCTAATTTCTTGCTAGTAAATAATAATTATTTATTTAGTTATTTATTAGTTTAATCATTTTATTATTTATGTGTGCATTTTGTGTTTCATAATATTTTATATGCCTAGCATTTTAATTGATCATTTGTGCTAGTGTAGAGTTTGAGTAGTAGTAGTAGTAGTAGAGGGGGCCTTGATGTAACATTTTAAATTAATCATCCTCCTACTCCCTCCCTACTTCCTCCTCTCCCTCACCTTCTCCCTCACTCTCCAGCACACACACACACTCTTTTTCTCTCTCTCTCCTCCATTGGTGGAAGGTAAGAAAGCTCATCCTTCTCTCTTCTTTTTAGTCATCTTCCTTCCATTATTTCTCATTGCTCATTCTTTGAAAAATGTTTAGATCGTTGTTAGGATCGTAGAGAACAAAGAAATTTCGAATTCCGTCAACTTTGATAAAATTCAAGTAAGTTACTTTTCCCCCATTTATGCTAAAAATGTTCATCCTATGCTTAGATGATACTATGATTACCATTTATTGCTTCTTTGATTGATTTTGAGATGATTTGCATTTTATTCCATTTTGTGAAGTTTTGATGTTTGAATCATCCTTTGAATTGAGTGGTCTAAATGATGTTTTACGAGTTGTTTTAGGTATATAGGGTGTTTGGGTACCTTAGTATACCTATTGGAAGCATTGGGTTTGAGTTATGTTGTTTGGGTAAAAATTTTGGGAGAAACCCAGTTGGTTCTTGCCGTTTTCCGGCAACCTGGGTGCGTGGGCGACCGCCCATGGGTGGTTCGGGCGACCGCCCATGAGATCAGTTGACCCGGAGTGTTGAAGTCAGGAGTTTTGGGCGACCGCCCACTAATGGGTTGGGCGACCGCCCATGGGATCAGTTAAGTTTGGTTTTGGGTTGTTGGTTCTGGGCGACCGCCCATTATAGCTGACCTGAGTACCTTTGCTTTTAATTTGTTTAGGGACTCAAGCTCAGTCTAGGCTTGAAGTGCTATCCTAGTTAACTTAAGTTAATATTGTGGAATACTTTAGTGTTCGGAAATGGTTCCTTGCGAATAAATATGTTATGGAACTTGAATTATTATTGTTCGGGAATGTTGGAACACTTTTGTGACGTGTTGTTGGATCGATTCATCTTTTTGGTAATTAATTGGTATGGTTCCCTACTTTGGAATAATGAGTTGTTTATTTGAGCTAGTTTTTATTACTTGGCATTTATTTGAAAGTCCAGCTGGTATTTGTGGTTGTGTCGGGCGATGGAAAAGATTATAATGGAAACGAGCCGAGTCCATTATAATGTTGACCATTGTTTTGCCCCATTATTTCCCTCCTCCAGATTGGCCTTGGATGTGAGATGAGCTAGCTCCTTTTTTGGGAACAGTCTAGCTATTATAAGGGGTTGCGACTTCGTGTCGTATACTCAGTTATCGTTTGGTTATTGGTTCCGGTACCGGGTTTTCTCTTCAGTTGTTATGCTGCTATCGTCGATCGGTTTATCGGCTCTTTGATGCTGCTTATTGATGCTGCTCTTCGGTGCGGCCCTATCGTCATTGATCAGATTGTTATATCCTTTGTTAGGGAAACCTTGGCTCAGTATCCTTTGTTACCTGTTTATTTCCGCTGCTATCGGTTAAATGATATTTGCTACGTGCTATGTGAGATATTATTATTGTTTATTGCATCGTAACATGTCATGTAGTTGCATTAGTAACTTATTGAGATTTATCTCACCCCCTTTCTTTTATCTTTGTTTTCCTTAACCCCCCCCCCCTCCCAGGAGGAAAGGATTAGGATTCGCGAATCGAGGAGGACGTTGAGAGGATTGAGATTTTGGGCAGGTTGTTATTGATCGGTTTGCATTATTTAAATGTATAACCTTTTGGGGATAGTTTTATCAACAATGACGTCATTAAGATTTGTAATCTTTTGTATTTTTGGTGTAAGCTTGTGGAGCTTATACTAGTAGTATATTGTTGTTAATAAACTTGGAATTCTAAAACTTTGTTTTAAACCTTTTGGGTATAAAAATGGAATTTTTATCTTCAGTATTTTGGTGTATTGTTGTAAGTCGACGTCCAGCTCGCGAATTCCCGGCCCGCGGGGTTGGGGTCGCGACAGTTGGTATCAGAGCTATGGTTTAGCTCTAAGTATAAGTATAGGTGGACTAGAATGACCTAGGAGGGTAGTTGTGTTCGGAGTGAGTAACGGTCGATGTTGTGCAGGTATTTGTTCCAAATGGCTAGAAGAAGAGCTGGTGAAGGTTCTAGTGGGACTCCGAATCAGAATGATCTACGGGAAGAGAACCGTGCAATGTTTCAGGGGATGTTTGAAACGGCGATGAAAGCAATTCATGACCATGGACCGAGAGAGGAACATGTAGCACCTCCACGATATGGGTTGGAGCAGTTCTTAAAGTTGAAACCAAGTGAGTACGATGGTGAGCCTGATGTAAAAAAGGCGGAAATGTGGATTGAGTCAATGGAGAAGATTTACGATGTTTTTGGTTGCACAGACGAGGATAGGGTTCGGTTCGCGACTTATAAGCTAGTTGGGACCGCGGAACATTGGTGGAAGGCACTTAAGACCAGTTGGGATGCGACTCTTGTACCATATTCTTGGGAGTTATTTGTGAGGAAATTCAAAGAACACTTCATTCCTCTAGTAGATCAGAATAGGAAGGAGATCGAGTTCCTCAACTTGGAGCAGGGCGTGTTGACAGTAGCACAGTACTCGGCTAAGTTCACAGAATTAGCCAGGTATTGTGACTACCTTGTGCGAACCGAGGAGCAGAAAGCAATGAGGTTTATCAGAGGCTTGAAGACAGCTATTAGGACAAAGTTAATAGCCCAGAGAATTCAACTTTTTCAGGATGCGGTGGACCGTGCCTATTTGATAGAGCAAGACATCAGGGAACACAAAAGGAAGACTGAGATGGTTAACCCGAGTAAGCAAGGAGGGCAGAGCAAGTCCCAACATCAACATTCGGATATCAGAGGTAATTCTGGAATGCAAACTCGATTCGGAGAGCAACCTCAGGGACAACCAATAGTGAGGAATCAAGGTACTAATCAGGGGACACGAAATGGGAAGATCTGCAACTATTGTTAGAGGGAAGGACACTCAGAAGACAAGTGTTGGAAGAAACAAGGAAAATGTGTGAATTGTGGTCAGTTGGGGCATTTTGTGAGAGATTGTCTTAGGGGCAGATATCAACCATCCGGGAGTGACACTGGTACTGCACAAGGTCAGAAGAGAGATACTTCGGGAAACCCTAAAGGTTAAGGGTAGAGTATTTGCGATCAATCAGCACTCAACGGGTGACTCATCAGTTTCAGGAGGTATTAGTTTTATGTCGAGAGAGCGAGCGCGTGCATTTTTAGGATCATCGCATTCATATAATTCTGTGCATTTAGTTGCATTTATTTCTCCTGAGTCTTTGACTTATGTGTTGCCAGTATTTACTCCTATGGAAAATGAAGAAAATAAAGAGAGAAGGAAGAGAGAAAAACTTACCCAAATTCCATGGAAAGAGAGAATGATATGCTGGGAGAGGGAGATGGAGTGAAAGAGTGAGGGAGGAGAGTAGGGAGGGAATAAGGAGAAATGATTTCAAAACTTACACATAGGCCCCTCCCCCTAATACTACCCTTTCAAATAAACTCCCCACTAACAAATAAGACTCAACACTTCTACACTAGCACAAATGACCCAAATAAAATGCTAGGCATAATTATTATGAAACATAAAATGCACACATAAATATTTAAATAAATAATAATTTAGATAAATAAATAAGCAAATAAATAAATAATAATTATTTATTACCAATAAAATAGAGCCTAGTTTTCGGGTCGTGACATTCACTCCCCCTTAAAGAAAATTCGACCCGAATTTTAACGAAACTTACCCGAAAGACCAAATAGCTACGGATACGATAGTTCCGCCATTTCTCAAATTCCTCAATTGTCCAATCTAACCCACTACAAGGTAACCTTAAATAATGCTTACGATAACACCACCTCTCGAACCGAATCATTCCATCATTAACTTCATTACTAATCAAAATCCGTACTCAAAATCGAAGAATTCAAATTATTTCCACACATAATTCTCGAGGTATCTCAAGCTCGCCTTATTCATAACCTTAACTACACCACAAAGGTACTTCCATTTGTAAATCGCATACTTAGTATTATTCCCCAGAAATTCCAAACATTACCATCTCGAGCTTAATTAGCTTTTAAAATATGAAAAGCTAAAGAAATTTTCCATCCCCATAATATTCACCAAAGGCTATATCTCTAAGGATTCCCATTATAGTGCTCTCGCTCTAGGTAGCACCTTAAACTAGAGGTGTAATATAAACCCAAAATTTTAATACAAAATGTTCACTTAAATCTACGCCATAATATCATCGTCATAACACTCCACTCCTTGAAAGCCTAAAATAATTACGAATACTCAATAGTCCGAAAATGATCTAAATTTTATCTTCAAGGGATTTCCTCTAACTCCCTTTTTAGTTAACAACCTGTGCTCATATACCCAAGGAAATCGACAAATCTCAAATCCTCAATAGCTAACCCAAGTTAGTCTTTCACGCATACATTTATTAACCTAATGATACTTAGGCTCAATAGTACTACCATCATAATAAACCAATTAGCTAGCAACGTTCCAACTGAACCAATACCAAATCATGATATTCCTTAATTATGCCCAAGTATTGATACTCCACTTCCTTCACATACCCTTGATCCAATTCGGGAAACGCCACCAAGAAGGGATTTAGAACCATAGAACCACTATTTAACCAAAATTTCAAAATGTCTTTAACATAAATCGAGAAATTATTACTCTCCCAAAATGTACTTCGTCCTTTCTAACTTAACATGCTTACCACCATTAATGATCATAACTCCTACAACAAACTCATCATCCATAACAAATCGTACACCTCTCCATACTAATCCATTCCGATGCATTCACGGAGATGTACTAAAAGTAACCAAAATTTTCCTTAAGAGATCCTCATTGAATCCTCAACTCCTATAACCCAACCGATACAATATGGATATTGATCTAAATATTAGCATTACAACCTTGTACCACAACAACCCAATTTAACCCAAGCTCCTCCCCAAACACTAGGCACTATTCGGAAGAAAATGAAAATCTTACGAATGATAAATACACCCAACAAATTGACCGAAACTAAATACTCGGATTTCAATTAAGAAAAGATAGGTATAACTCTACCCAAAGGAACGGTCTCAAACAGTTTTAAGAAATTAGGAATGGAGAATATAACAATCCCCCTACAACAATAGACTAAAGCAATAGTAACATCAAAATCTTGTAATAGCAACATGGCTAATCTAGCAGGTGAGACATAACCATACTTAAGCACATCATAAGCACATAAGACTTCATCAGATACCCTAAACTCCTCTATAGGAGTAGACACCTACTACACATAAGTCAAAGACTCAGAAGAAATAAATGCAGCTAAATGCACAGAAACACATAAATGCGATGATCCTAAAATGCACGCGCTCGCTCTCACGACGCAAAATAATACCTCCTGAAATTATCCGTTACCTGGTGAGTGCTGATTGATCGCAATTACTCTACCCTATACCTTAGGGTTCCCCGAAGCATCTCTCTTCTGACCCGGTGAAGTACTGGTTCCTGTTCCTGATGATTGAACCTTAAACCTCGGACAATCTTTTATGAAGTGACCCAGTTGACCACAATTGATACATTTTCCCTGCTTCTTCCAACACTTATCCTCCAAATGGCCTTCCTCTGACAGTAAGTGCAAAGCCACCTACCTTGTTTCCCTTGTTTCCCCGGAGTAGTACCCGGATTCCCTCCCAAATTACCTCGGTTACCTGAATGGTGTTGTGGTTGAGATTTAGCATGGATTACTTGTTTACCCGTATTTGCAACCTCGGTCTTCCTCTTATGCTCCCCAATATCTTGCTCGATCAAGTATGCCCGGTCTACCGCATCCTGGAAGGTCACAATCTTCTGGGCAATAAGCTGAGTACGGATGGATGTCTTTAAACCGCGGATGAATCTCATGGCTTTCTGTTCCTCAGTCCTCACGAGATAGTCACAGTACCTGGCTAATTCTGTGAACTTAGCCGAGTACTGAGCTATAGACAACAAACCTTGCTCCAGGTTGAGCAGCTCGATCTCCTTTCGGTTTTGATCCACTACCGGAATGAAATGCTCCTTGAACTTTCGCACAAACTACTCTCATGCATACACTGTGTGAGTATCATCCCAACTCGCTTTAACACCCTTCCACCAATGCTCGGCGGCACCCACAAGTTTATAAGCCGCAAACCGGACCTTGTCTTCATCGGTGCAACCAAAGACATCATAAATTTTCTCCATCGACTCAATCCATAGCTCGGCCTTCCTTACATCGGGTTCCCCATTGAACTCAACCGGTTTCAATTTCAGAAATTGTTCCAATCCGTAGCGGGGTGGTGGTGCTTGTTCTACCCTCGGACCTTGATCATGTATGGCCTTCATGGCCGCCTCAAACATACCCTGAAACATTGCAAGGGCTTCATCCCTTGTTTCATTCTGATTTGCATTACCGGTATTACTTTCACCACTTCTCCTTCGAGCCATTTCAAACAAGTACCTGCATAAAACAACAATTGTTACTCACTCCGAACACACTACCCTCCTAGGTCATACTAATCCACCTATACTTATACATAGAGCTAAACCATAGCTCTGATACCAACTGTCGCGACCCCGAACCCGCGGGTCCGGAATACGCGAGCTGGACGTCGACTTAAAACCAAAACTCTAAAATATAGAAGTTAAAAATTCCATTTTGAACCAAAAGATGATAACCCAAGGTTTTACAAATCCAAGTTTAAATCAACAAAGTACATCTAACATAAGCTCCACAGCTTATACCCAAAAGATTAAAATATACAATTCTTAATGACGTCAATAATGGTAAAACTATCCCCAAAAGGTTATACATTTAAATAATGTAAACCGATCCATAACAACCTGCCCCAAAATCTCAATCCTCTCGTCGTCCTCCTCGATCCGCGAATCCTAATCCTTTCCTCCTGGGGGGGGGGGGTTAAGGAAAAACAAAGATGGAAATAAACGGGGTGAGATAAAATCTCAGTAAATTACTAATGCAACTACATGACATGCTATAATGCAATAAGCAATAAACAATGATAAATATCACATAGCATGTAATAATTAACAGTCAACAGATAGCAGCGGAAAGTAAACACATAACAAAGGATATTAGCCAAGGTTTCCCAACTGATAGAACCAATTAAAGGATCGCTGCGCAGCTTCAACAATCAACCAATCCATATCTTCACAGTAGCATAAAAGCCGAAGAGAAAACCCCGGTCAGAAGCGACCAATCAACCCATCAATCAAACAAACCATCTTCATAGTAGCATAAAAGCTGAAGAGAAACCCGGTACCAGAACCAATAACAATGTAAAGTGCCACAAGGGGCGGGGAGCCATGCCACAAAGTCATGCTCCAAAACGATTAGCTAGAATACCCACAACGGAGCTAGCTCATCCCAACCAAGGCCAATCTGGATGAGGACAGAAGGACCAATGGGCGATGCTATACTGGACTTGGATCGTGCCATTATAGCATTATCCATTGCCTAACCTGATACACAATTTAACCAGCTGGACTTTCAATAATGCTAAGTAATGAATACTAGCTTTATAAACATCAAAAGGGTTCCAAAGTAGGGAACCGCACCAATTAATCACCATAAAAGATGCAAATGATTACTCAAGAAGAGTTCAACAACAATAAACACAAGGAGTTTCTCATAAAAGAGTCCAACAACATTGACCATTAAAACATAATGATTCCAAGATAAGGCACGTACAAATACATCTTAAATATGATACCCACAAGTTAATCATAAAGAGCACAACCCAAACGGTCGCTCACAAATGGCACAATGACTATTACCAAAATGACCCTAAACATTTACTCATAAAGATATACTAGGACTATGAACTCAACCATCTCATCACACCTGGAATTCCAAAGTAGGAAATCAGAATGAATACACCTTAAGGTTAATCAAACCGTAAGTACCCGATCGCCAATTCACGCTTTACCTCCGTCCATAACGAACCAATTCTAAACACCCCAAACGAATCCAAAAGGTTACCCTTATTAGAACATGATCACGACCGGACTAAACCCTACACTTTAGTGTTCCAAAACAACCCTCTAGGTACTATAGGATATCACCTAAAACCTAGACCAAGTCTTATTCTAAAATCAATCCGATCAGTAAAATAACTTTCAATTAAAGGGTCTCAAAGTATGAAATCCTCACTTATATCACAAAGATGATCATAACAACTCAATAAAGTCACTAAATTGGATTTACAAAACTTGTTCACAATGGATCGATACAACTCCTCTTAACCCCAAACACCCAATAAAATCCCGAAGTATAAAACTTATAACTTAACTGAACAACCTATACCATCTTGTAGTACTTGAAGAGAGCTTCGAAACAATAGTTTACACGCCTAAAACAGAGTCCGGATGAGAAAGTTATGGCCTCCGGAAGATCGAACGAAAAACGGACAAACTGGAAAAAGAGGGGTGCGCGCGCCTCCCTTGATCAGAAGGCTGCGTTTTTGATGCAGAAAAGGGTGCGCATGCCTCCCAAAACATGGTGCGCGTGCCTCCTTGCCCGGAGGGACGAAATCCGGCCAAAATTCTGGGTTTCTTCCAAAAATCGACCCAAACTAAAACCAAACCAAAATCTAACACATCCAACAAGTATAACAAGGTACTAGAACAACTTATAAGTCTAAAATGACTCATATAACATCTATTAGACAACCTAAACCAAGAGATGATCCAAACACCCAATTCTCACAAAAAAATGAATAAATTGCAAATAGGTTCCAAATCAACCAACGAAGCCATATATATCAACTAGAGTTTCAATGGAGTTAAAGATGAACATTTTTAGCATAAATGGGGGAAAAGTAACTTACCCGGAGTTTCTCAAAGGTGACGGAACTCAAAATTTCTTGGCTTCCTACGATCCTATCGACGATCTAAACATGATTCATGTTTTAAGAAATGAGAAATAACAAGAGGAAGATGAAGAAAATGAAGAGAGAAGGAAGAGAGAAAAACTTACCCAAATTCCATGGAAAGAGAGAGAGATATGCTGGGAGAGGGAGATGGAGTGAAAGAGTGAGGGAGGTGAGGGAGGAGAGTAGGGAGGGAATAAGGAGAAATGATTTCAAAACTTACACATAGGCCCCTCCCCCTAATACTACCCTTTCAAATAAACTCCCCACTAACAAATAAGACTCAACACTTCTACACTAGCACAAATGACCCAAATAAAATGCTAGGCATAATTATTATGAAACATAAAATGCACACATAAATATTTAAATAAATAATAATATAGATAAATAAATAAGCAAATAAATAGATAATAATTATTTATTACCAATAAAATAGAGCCTAGTTTTCGGGTCGTGACAGTTCTCCAGAAGGGTTTCAATCTTGAATTCCATTCTCCCAATTCTTGGGTCAATAGCATTCTCCCTCTTAATGGCATCAACAAGGAAGGGCAGAGAGGAAAGAAATGCAGGTTGGGTAAAAACTGACTCCAGAACACATTGAATCCTTACTGGATCAGTTTCAAAAAGGAAGGAAGGGGAAGGAATGACAGAAAATGAAGTGTAGGGAAGAGAAGGGGAAATGGAAAGAAGTTGGGTATTGGAGAGAGGAATGGAAGTATAAGGAGAGAACTGCCATCTATAAAGATAAGGAAATACAGTGCAGTTTATCCTAAAGAAAAATTGAGAGCAGAGAGAAAAAATGACCTCAACTGCCAGATCTTCAATGATTTGATCAAGAGTTGAAGCAATGAGTTGATCTGAAGCAGCCTGAGATTCATCGGCTGGAAAAATTGCGAAAGGATTTGGACGACCAGACTTGATTCGTTGCTCTTCATGCTTGTTGGCGGCTCTGATGATGGCTCCATGGCGGTTGGCTTTGGAAGAAGTAGCTCTAAACTTCTTTAGGTAAGCCACGATGTCCTGTGCACACTTCCTTTTCAAAGCACGCGGATTGGGAGTCCTAACTGTAACTTTGAACTCAGGCAAAACCGAAGGGGCAGAGATATTGATCAGTTACGGTTGAGCCGACGGTGGAACTGATGGAGCAAAAGGCAGTGTAGGGGATCCGGATGGTGAAGGAGTGTGCTCTGGTGAGTCAAAATCCAGCTTTCGTTTCAGTGAAGGAGGAGCGGTTTTAACCAACATGGGGTCAATTCCGGCCTTTCTCAGTTCAGCTCTTTCTCTCAATTCTTTTGCAAATGAGCCTTCAATGGGTGAGTGATCCTTCTTGTCATGAGCTTCAGTGAAGTCCACTGCACCAGGTGGCCTTGATTGCCAGTGCTCCACAAAATCATATTTCTTGATTAATCTTTTCTTCTTCTTCAGCGGTTGAGCCTCAAGATTGTCATCATCTTGCTCAGGTTCATCTTGAACTGCCTCAGACACATCAGTCTGCTCAGGCAATACTGCAGCCTCAAACTCATCGGTTTGTTCAACTAGAACCGCAGCCTCAGACACTTCGGTCTGCTCAGGCTCGGTTTGAGTGGAGGGTTTGAGGTTGGGAAGGGTAGAAAAGATTAGCTGTAACTGTTTTTCAGTGAATTGAACAGTTGGCAGTTTGAGAGGGGATTTTGAGGTGAGATAGGTTTGGGTTCAGAGGTGGTGGCTTTCAGTTTTCTCAAGATTTGCACATCTTGTGCGAAATTCATGGATTTTTCAACATTTGGCTTTATTGGGGAAATGGGTTTTATCTGGGGTTTTGATGAAGTTGAAGGAGAAGATTCAGTGAAGGGAATTGGTTTAGATGAAGGTGGAAGCGGTTCAGAAGAGGGATTGGATAGAATAAGGAAGGATTTTGGTAAGGATGGTTTTGGAGGAAGATTGGATGAGGGTTTGGAAGTGTCAGTAATTTTGGCTTTCTTCTTTCTTGGAGCCGCGGTATCCCTGGGTTGAGCCACAGGGATTGCAGGCTCCCCCTCAACCACAGACTCCTTCTCAACTGGAGCCTCAGTTCCATCTAGGCTAACTCCTAGCCTATTCAAGGTGGCAGTTTGAGCTGCTTCTCTAGCTCTTGTAGCTGCGGCTTGATCTGCTATGGCACCGGCATAAGGTTTACCTGACTTATTGAGCCGAGCCTCAGGATAGGGTCCTCTTTGTTCTTCAGGCAGAGGATCAGCATTCCATACCGCTTGTGCAAACCGCCATCCAAACCCGGTTTTGAAAGCATCAAGTTTTGAAGCACCAAACAAGGTCTTCTCATTCGGTTGCACCCACTCAGCTTCGTTTGCCACAGAAGCTTTAAAGATCACATAATCCTGATGAAGAAACTTTGTTAAAAGTCTGCAGTGAGTTCTGATCTTTTTTTTTCCAGCGGCTTTGGCAGAAGTATGGCGGCTGAGGGCATTGATCATTTCTTGCATGATGATCCTTGGCCAGTGTAGTTTCTTTCCTTTGTAGATAGCCACGCAATAGTTGTACTGCTCAGTAGTGAAGTTGTTGTGATTGCCATTTTTGCACATCACTCCTGTGTCTACAAGATCACACAACATGACTATCACCTCTCCAAACTCCTTCTTAGGGGTGGTTTTAGTATTGAAGACAGAGACCCCCCAAGATCTCTAATGTGGTTCGGCTGACTAACTATGGTTTGATAGAAAGGATTCCAGAATTCTCCAGTCCAGCCAAGATAGCAATTTTTGACGCAGTTAGAACCACATCTTTTGTCCTGAGAGTGGACTTGATGGCATTTTCAGTCTTAACTTCCCCAGACTCTAAATCTCTGATTTCTTCACCTTTACCATTCAATAGAGGTACCACACAGACAATCCCATTGTCAAAGAATTCTGCACAAAGTTTTTTTGTCAAACTTTGGTTCATCCAACTGAAACAGAGGCAGCAATTTTGATGATTCCAGTAGGGCAAGCAGTTTTCTTCCAACTGCATCAGCTTCGAATTCGGCTTTAATGATTTGAGATCCAGGTACAAAGTTGGATTCATCCTAAAAATAATCAAAGTTAGTAAGAGATTGGTGCAAGCAGTTTGATAAACCAAGCATACAAACTGCTACAAGGAATTCTAACAATGAAAGAGGCGGTTAAAGCAAAACAGGGGTAAAATGGTAAACACCCAAAACTAGACATGAAAAGGATTTGAAAAAGAATTTGAATGCATGAAGAACATGATGAACAGGGGATAAACATGCAACACAAAAACTTAACCAAAACATGAAAGAAGTATACCAAAAGACTCGAAAATAGCAGATACTAACAAAGTTCTAAAAGAACAAGTTCAAATAACAAACCCAGAACTTACTATCAAAAGAAATACGAAAGAACACCCGAAAACCCAAAAATCAAAATTGCTCAAAAATTGAACAAAAGACAAGAAATAAACATCAAACCCAGCATATATGAACATATGTAAGCAATAATCAACCGAAAATTGAACGAACAAGCAAGAAAAAAAATTAGAATACGAACAAGCCTTTTACGAACAACAATGGTGGAAAAAGATGAAATGTTAGAGTGAAGGGTTCAAGAAATCATACCATATCATCTTTGGTTTGTTTGGATGTAGACGGAACATTGGACACGGACGATTTCTTAGGTGCCATTTAAATTTTGAAAAAAATTATGAGAAATATTGGAGGTAGAAGACAGAGTGCAGAAGAGAGAGATGAATGAAGAAGAAGGTAAAAAGGTAAAAAGAAATAAACTTTGTCTTTTATACTCAAATAACTGTTCCTCGGGTAATGGAACGACGAGAACGACGCACGATTGTCTCCAGATGGCGTCCCACGTCACATAGAATTTAATGCGGCAGAGAAAATTGCAAAAAGGTCCTTATAATTGATATGACATAAAGTAGGGACTGAAATGCATTTCATACCTGAGCAGTTTGATTGAGCAAACCGACTTACCTTACGTCTTCAGCGTTTTTCATGAAACTGATGTCTCTCTAATCTGATGGCGGTTTATATGTTTAAACCGAATGGCTTTGCATTCTTGTCAGTTTTGAAAGAACCGATTTCATTCATTTTGACTCGTCAGTTTGATGGAGTATCTTGTACCGAACCATTTATTGATGCGGTTTCAATGATGACAGAACCGCACACTAGATGACTTTTCTAAGCATAGCCAAAACACTTAAACAAAAGATATTAGAAATAATATATATAGATATGATATCTTAAGTTAGTTCTAACATACCCATTTCTCCTCGTAAGTGATAGAACCTGGAATTTTCAAGCGGTTTGGTGAGGATATCAGCAATTTGATCATCTGTTCCCACCTTTCCTAGAAAAATGTTTTTCTTTTCAACATGGTCTTTGAGGAAATGATATCTTATGTCGATGTGCTTGGTTTTTGAGTGCTGAACTGGATTGTTGGAGATGGATATTGCAGCAGTGCTATCATAGTAGATAGGGCAGTTTTGTTCAAATATCCCGTAGTCCTCCAACTGTTGTTTCATCCAGAGAATTTGAGAGCAACAGCTTCCAGCCGCTATATATTCAGCTTCAGCAATTGAGACTAAAACCGACGCTTGTTTCTTGCTGGACCATGACACAAGCCGCGTTCCAAGGAACTGACAAGTACCACTTGTGCTCTTTCTGCTTATCTTACATGCTGCAAAGTCAGCATCTGAGTAACCTAATAGATCAAATGAAGATTCTTTGGAGTACCAATGTCCAAGGTTAACATATCCACATAAATATCTAATAATACGTTTAACAGCAATAAGATGAGATTCTCTAGGATCAGCTTGAAATCTAGCACAAACACAAACACTGAACATGATATCTGGCCTACTAGCAGTTATGTAAAGTAGAGAGCCAATCATACCTCGGTAGAGAGTTTAATCAACTTTCTTACCATGTTCATCTCGATCCAAACTGCAGGCCTTAGGCATTAGGGTATCAACTGGTTTAGCGGTTTCAAGCCCGAACTTCTTTATCAAATCTTTAGTGTATTTGGCTTGGTTGATAAAGATCCCATCATGGCATTGCTTGACTTGGAGTCCAAGAAAGAATGTCAATTCTCCCATCATACTCATTTCAAATTTACTCTTCATTAGCTTCTCAAACTTAACACACATAGTTTCATTA
The DNA here is from genome assembly GCA_026119855.1 of Campanula takesimana. NCBI lineage: Eukaryota > Viridiplantae > Streptophyta > Magnoliopsida > Asterales > Campanulaceae > Campanula > Campanula takesimana. The sequence continues at coordinate 832,268 of JAOWBW010000296.1, read as the reverse complement.
GTAAAACCGGAAATAATATCATCAACATATATTTGAACTAATAATGAATGACTTTTGTGTTTAGCTATAAATAGAGTTGTATCAATTTTACCTCGAGAGAAGCCTTGTTCAATAAGAAATTTAGATAGAGTGTCATACCATGCTCTTGGAGCTTGTTTGAGTCCATACAATGCTTTCTTGAGTTTGAAGACATGATTTGGAAATTTGTTGTCTTCAAATCCTGGCGGTTGGGCTACATAGACTTGTTCTTGTAGTTCACCATTCAGAAATGCACTCTTCACATCCATTTGATATAACTTGAATTTCTTGAAGGAGGCATAGGCCAGGAACAATCTTATGGCTTCAAGTCTGGCAACAGGGGAAAAAGTTTCATCATAGTCTATGCCTTCTTCTTGCCTATAGCCTTGAGCAACCAACCTAGCTTTGTTTCTGGTTATAGCACCACTTTCATCCATCTTGTTTCTATATACCCATTTTGTTCCAATCACAGTGTGATCTATGGGCCTTAGAACTAGAGTCCAAACTTTGTATCTTTCAAACTGATTAAGCTCTTCTTGCATTGCAATTACCCAACTTGGATCACTTAGAGCTTCATCTACCTTCTTCGGTTCCATCTGAGACAACAGAGAAGTTGAGAACAAACTGTGATCATCTCTGTGAGTCATCTTGATAATCATTGAAATCTTCATTGAAGGTTAGATTTGGAACTGGTTCAACAGTTTGAATGGGATCAGAAGACAGCGGTTCAACAGTTACACCATCAGCGGTTTGAGTAGGTGCGGCTGAAGAACTGGATGTAGCGGTTTCAGTAGGATGGTTGTCAGTTGCTCTATGTCTAGTGCCTGTCTCAAAATCACTAAAATCATTAGCAACATTTGGAGCCATATGTGGCTCAAGGAGAGCATGTTCATCAAATGTAACATGGACTGACTCTACAATTTTTAAAGGTGTCTTATTGAAACAACGAAAAGCTTTGGAGTGTTTAGAATAACCAACAAAAATACCTTCATCGGCCTTAGCATCAAATTTACCTCGATGCTCTTTGCCATTCTACAAGATGTAGCACTTGCATCCAAATATCTTGAAGAAGGCAATGTTGGGTGATCTGCCTCTCCACAATTCATAAGAAGTCTTGTTGTGAACTTTGATGATGAGGGAGCGGTTCTGGGTGAAACATGCGGTATTGACAGCTTCGGCCCAGAAGTACTTGGGAAGCTTGGCTTCTGCAATCATAGTCTTCCCGGCTTCAATCAAAGCCTGTTCTTTCTTTCCACTACTCCATTCTATTGTGGAACTCCAGTGGCAGAGAAATTATGATCAATTCCATGATCATCACAATATTGGACAACACCATTGTTTATAAATTCGGTTCCATTATCTGAACGCACGGCAACAATGTCATCCAATTTCTGAGTTTGGAGCTGTCTAAAGAGAGCGGTTACGATGCCATAAGTATCATCTTTAGAGGCCATCATTTCCACCCATGTATATCTTGAATAATCATCAACCACCACAAGTGTATAGCGGTTTCCTCCTATACTGGCGGTTGGGACAGGTCCAAATAAATCCATGTGCAGCAGTTGCAAACAGCGGTTCATTGAAGGTGCGGTTTTACTAGGAAATGACTGTTTGGGCTGCTTTCCAAGCTGGCATGCTTTACACTTTTCATCATGATGGTCAGCCACTTTTGGTAGTCCTTTTACTAGACCATCCCTGTGCAGTTTTGCTAGATACTTGAAGTTCAAGTGGCTGAGCCGCTTATGCCATAACCAGCTGCTTTCACTTATATTTTTTGCTACAAAACAGAGGTCAGCAATAGAAACAATATTGCTTAAATCTATCATATAAACATCACCTGTTCTGTTGCCAGTCAGTAGAGTGACTCCAGAGGAAGCATCTTTGATATAACAGCTAGTTGATGTGAAGATGCAGTTCATTCCTTTGTCACAAAACTAAGATATGGAGAGAAGGTTGTGCTTGAGTCCTTCTACTAGTGACACATTTTCAATAGTCACCTTTCCTCGTTTGATTGCTCCATATCCTACTGTTTCTCCTTTCTTGTTGTTGCCAAACACTACTGGGGGACCTTTCATTTGGATGAAACTGCAGAGTAGTTCGGAATCTCCAGTCATGTGTCGTGAGCATCCACTATCCAAATACCAGAGATCCTTCTTCTTCTTAGCGGTTCCAGCCATAAAACATGAAATCTGAAAATTAAACATGAAAGGTTTTGGTCCCCCTTATTCCTTGGGTCCTAGGTTAGCAGCTTTTTGGGACCCACACCTGTTTGACCTTAGGATTTTTACGTCCCTTGGCATTGGGTGTGAATCTTAAAAGATAATGACCAGCACTATGACCAAAATCGGCACAAATAGAACAATGAATTAAGCCAGGTTGTGGTTGCAGTTTTACAAACCCTTTACTGACCTTCGGTTTCTCATGTTTTACTGGGTCAGCGCTTTTGGCTTTAACAAAGTTAACCTTCTTGAGCTCAACCTTTCTCTTACGGTGCGGCTTCAGGAAATATAACAGGATATTCCTTAAACCGACTAGGAGCGGTTTCATCACTCAATACTTCCTTGGTTGCCTCAGCCGCTGTGGATTTCTCTTTCCACTTTGGATCTCTCCCAGTCTGGTTTTTAGGATACTCATAGAAATAATTTTGCTTTTTAATTTCTTGTGTTGAGCCCTTTTTACCAGCATGATTCACCTTAGGAATTTCTTTGGTTTGTTCAGTTGGTTTCACACCACCTTCAGCACAGAGACAAGGACACTTACACCCATCATCAGTTTTAAATCCTAATCCACTGTTCTCCTTAGAGAGAATATGTGAATTAACGATTTGTTCCATGGTGACACCAGACTTAGTCCACACATCGGTCACTTTTTGAAGTTCATCCCTTTGTGCAGTAAGATCATGGATTCGGGTGAGAAGTACCTCGGTTCTGTCCTTAAGGTAGCGGTTTTCTTCCACAATGGAAGCTATCCCAACAATTTGGAGCTTGAGTTTTTCAATCTCCTCCTTATGGGACTTGCACTCTTTTTGGGAATATTCAAGTTCCGCAGCCATTAATTTATATGCCTTTTTAAGCACAGTGTGTTGTTGACAGATAATATTAGCACGTTCAAGTACCTGGTCATCATGGCATTGTTCGGTTTGATCCTCAGGAGAGTAGTTTGGTGAAGTAGGAGTTTTGTCTTGTTTAGCTTCAGGAGTTCTTGGTGAAACTGACTTCATTTGATGGAGTGGCAGTGGAAGGCTTTCGTCAATTTCAACTTTTTCTTCACATCCCATTAGGCAAAGATTTGCAACTCCTTCATCTTCATCACTATCATCTGTATCAGAACCCATCCATGTTAATGGTTGTTCTCCTTATTCAGCAACCATTCCTCTTCTCTTGAAAAACTTCTTGTTGAACGGTTTCTTGGCAGGAGCGGCTTCATAGCGCGGTTTGGGACAACTGGAGGAAAAATGACCTGGTTGTCTGCAGTTGTAACAAACAAGATCATCCCTTTTCTTAGCATCAGCAGCTTTGTTGAATCTGGTTGGAGGGACAAACTTTGCAGGGCCGCCTGACTGAAATTGAGCTCTGTTCTTTCTGAACTTGGTGTAGTTTTTCACATAGAGAGAAAACTCGTCATCATCCATGTCATCAAAGTCAACTTGAGTAGAACTGGATGCTACACTTTGGGAATTTTGAGATGGAGTGTAGGATTGATGAGATTGCTGAGGTTGAGAATAGGGTTGATGATGTTGAGGGTAAGGTTGATGAGGCGGTTGGTAATACTCTGGAGGTGCGGTTTGAGAAATATATCTTGGAATATTTGGATCAAAAGAAGCTGTTTGTAAATGAGTATTAGATGCGGTTTGATGGTGATCTGGATTGTAAAATGGAGATGTGGCATTGTTGAAAGCGGCAAGAGAAAGAGACTTGAATCTGTTTTCGGTTTCATGAGCTTCCTCAAGCTTGAATTCAAATACCCTTAGCATGGCATAAAGATGACGAAGATCAAGAGCTTCCAGATCTTTGTTGTCTTCAATGTTGGTAGTTTTGATCAGCCATTTGCTACCAAGAGATTGCATGAATCTCATGTTCAGGTCAGTATTGGAATACTTGTGCCCTAGAGAGAAACATACATTGACAATTTCCACGAACCGCTCATAGCATTGGCGAAGAGATTCCTTTGGGTCTTTGACAAAGTAATCAAAGAGCCTTCTCTGTTGGTAGAGGCGGTTCTTTTTGGTGTCGGCATCTCCTTCCAAAAAGTCAATGATGCCATCCCATGTTTCCTTTGCGGTATTGCAATCTAGAACCTTTGAGTGAGTTCTTAGATCAATAGCTGATACAAGCATGGACATAGCTCTACCATCAAAGTCCACATTCTGTTGATCAGTTTCGGTCCATTCAGCTTCCGGCTTCTTGATTTCCGTGGTTTGTCCAGCAGTACCTGCATCAGGGTTAGCCTTCATCGGGACATAGGGTCCATTAACAATTGCAGTCCATAATCTGCGATCCTCAGATATCATGTGCTTCTTCATCCTATCTTTCCAGAAGATGAAACTATCTTCATTAAGAATAGGTAAGTGATTAGAGTTGGATGTCTGCATCATATGGGAGTTTATGTTTTCCATTGGATCAGCACCCAAGCGGTTAAGCTTGTAAAATAATTTTTGGTGGATAAGCTCTGATACCACTTGTTGGTCCCAAAGGGCAACAAGGGTATAGAACCGCTAGAAGAGGGGGGTGAATAGCGGTTTAAAATCTTTTTCGAAATACCCTTGAAAATCAACCAAGTACTTATCAGTTTGGTCTATTGCGGTTTAAAGCACTAGAACCGCTCAGATAAAATGCACAGCGGAGTTTTGCGGTTATGGCCAAACTGAATTATAAAGAGTAGGGCGGTTTAAGTGGTTGAAAAAGGAATGATGCAACTGACAAGGTGCAACTGAAGTATCACAGAAGTATGCATATCATTTATCAAGTCATTTCACATAAGAGTAAATAAAGCTCATAAACAGAAATGTAAATGACAAGACAGAAATTAAAGATCAAAGACACACAATTTGAAGAGGTTCGTTCTTGAAAGAACTACGTCCTCTACCTAGGTGGTTAGCCTAGGATTTTCTAATAGCTACTAGACTTGTATTGATTTAGAGGAGTTTTTACAAGATTACAAACGAATCCAAACTCTAAATAAACAATCTAACCTAACAATGCTATTATAACAACCTGTGTTTTCGAGGTATATAATCTATAAGAAAATATACTCCGGGTGTGTGGTGTGGATAGAAATCAAGAGCTCAAAATATCTAAGTGATGGCGAGCAAGTGATTACTTTCTGTGCAAGGCTGAGTTGATGATTTGAAGGCTTGAAGCTTTGATGAAGAACTCTGGGTTTGCTAAGGAGATGATGAAGATATGAATATCTGGGTTTTCAATCTTCAAAGCAAACTTGAATACTTTGGATATTCTCTTTGAAGCTCAGCAACCTTCATTGTTGAGAAATGAAGGCTATTTATAGTGAAGGCATTAGTGACCGTTGGACAAAGAGGTGAGTCATTGTATGGCGGTTTTATGCGTTGTCACAATCTCATTGGTTGACCTGTCACTGTCGCGACCCCGACCCCGCGGGCCCGGAGTACGCGAGCTGGACGTCGACTTAAACAATAAACTCTAAAATAATGAAGATAAAATTTTCCTTTTATACCAAAAGATGATAACACAAAGTTTTGAAATCCAACTTGAACAACAAAATATAAACTAGTGTAAGCTCCATAAGCTTACACCCAAAATAATAAAATATACAAATTCTAATGACGTCAAGTTTGGTACACTAGTCCCAAAAGGTTACACATTTAAGTAATTTAAACCCACCAATGACAACTTTCCCCAAAAGCTCAACCCTCGCGACGTCCTGTCTCGTGATCAGCGAGTCTAATCCTTTCCACCTGGGGGGGTTTAAGGAAAAACAAAGATAAAAGAAAGGGGGTGAGATAAATCTCAATAAGTTACAAATTCAACTACATGACATGCTATGATGAAATAATCAATAACAAATCACATAGCACATAGCAATTATCATTTAACAGATCGTAGCGGAAATAAACACTTAACAAAGGATATTAGCCAAGGTTTCCCAACTGACAGAACCAAACCAAGATCACTGCGCAGCTCCAACAATCAACCAATCAACATCTTCATAGTAGCATAAAAGCTGAAGAGAAACCCCGGTCAGAACCGACCAATCAATCGCTCAAACCCTCTTCATAGTAGCATAATAGCCGAAGAGAAACCCGGTACCGGAACCACGTAACCAAACGATAACTGAGTATACGACACAAAGTCGCAACCCCTTATAATAACTAGACTGTTCCCAAGAAGGGAGCTAGCTCATCTCACATCCAAGGCCAATCTGGAGGAGGGAAATAATGGGGCAAAACAATGGTCAACATTATAATGGACTTGGCTTGCGCCATTATAATATTTCGCATCGCCCAACACAACCACAAATACCAGCTGGACTTTCAAACAATGCCAAGTAATAAATACTAGCTGAAATAAACAACTAATGATTCCAAAGTAGGGAACCATTTCAAATAAATCACCAAAAAGGTGCACCAATCCAACAACACATCAAAAGATGTCCAAACAAATATAAAATGATACTTGGTCAAATTCGACACATATTTGTTCACAAAGGAACCATTTTAAACACTAGAGTTATCCACAACCCACACAAACAATTATCCCAAACTTTATCACAACGGACCGATCGTAAACGTTGTGTGTTATAGAACACCTACTGAAAACTCAACACAATCTAAACCTGAATCCCAACCAAATAAACCACCTAATCTCGTAGTACTCTAGAAAAGCTTTAAAACGATAGTTTAATCGATTAAAACGGAGTCCGGATGAAGAAGTTATGGCCTCCGGAAGATTGAACGAAAAACGGACAATTTGATCAAAGTAGGAAATACCATAAAACGTCACAACGGGGTAATGACAACCACCTAACACTCATTTACCACTTTTATAACTCTAACACACTCCCTACACAGTTTACATAGGCTTACGGTTGACTTCTTATTGTTTCGGGTGCTTACTTTTAAGTTATAAACATTTATGCCTAAAACAGGGGTACTCGGCTGAGCAGTTCTATATGACTCGGCCGAGCAACCTCGGCTCCAAAATTATGACTTTCTGGTATGCTCCGCTTGTCCGAGTCAAGGGACGTGCTCGGCCGAGCACCTCCTAAATTCAGAAAAACGCAGAAGAACCCAGGTAACCAAATCAAACCTAATCTTACCCAAAACTTCACCATTTCTCTAATACTCAAAATCAAGACTTCCAATAATCATAATAATGCACCAAAACAACTTGTGAACTTGAAATGGACCTAATTAACAACATCTAGCTACCCACAACAAGATTCGAATCCCAACATTCCCAAGAACACCATTTTTGGCCAAAACACTAACAAATCCCAAATAAATTTCAAACTCAACCAAACTTCAAATATAACAACCCAAGCATTATATAAGCATGATATGAACTTTTTAGCATAAAAATGGGGGAAAAGTAACTTACCCGGATTTTATGAAAGGTAACAGAACTCAAAATTTCCTTGCTTCCTACGATCCTATCGACGATCTAAACATGTTTCATGTTAAGAGAAATGAGAGATAATGAGGGGAAGATGATGGAAAGGAAGAGAGAAGGGAGAGGAAAAAGCTTACCTTCTTTTGCTATGGAAGAGAGAGAGTGTGCAGGGAGATTGAGTGTGAAAGAGTGAGGGAGAGGTGAGGGAGAAGAGAGGGAGTAGGGAGATGATGAATTATTTTCAAAAACTTACACTTAGACCCCCTCCTCCACTAACTACACAAACTCTAATACTCCCCACTAACCACTAAGACCAAATAATACTACACCAGCACAAATGCCCCAAATAAAATGCTTGGCATAAATTATAATGAAACATAAAGTGCACACATAAATTATTAAATAAATAAATAATTGGGCAATAATTAAATAATTAATTAATTATTACTAATAAAATAGAGACGGGTTTTTTGGGTCGTAACATTCACTCCCCCTTAAAGAAAATTCGACCCGAATTTTTAAGTTACTTACCCGAAAGATCAAATAGCCACGGATACGATAGTTCCACTATTCCCAATTTCTCAATTGTCCATTCTAAACCATCATGTGGCAACCTTAAATAATGCTCACAACATAATAACTCCCACACAGAACTTCCTTCCATCATTATTATAATCACTCATTAAAATCCATATTCAAAATTGGAGAATCCAAATTGCTCCCAAACATAACTCTCGAGGTACTACAAGCTTATCTTATTCATAACCTTAATTACACTGCAAGGATACTTCCATTTGTAAATCGCATACTTAGGATTTCTCCTCAGAAATTCAAAACATTAAACCATCTCGAGCTTAATTAGCTTCTAAAAATATGAAAAGTTAAAGAAATTTTCCATCCCCATAATATTCACCAAAGTGACTATACCTCTAAGGATTCTCATTATAGTGCTTTCGCCTTAGATGGTACCTTAAACTAGAGGTACAATGTAAACCCAAAATTTTAATACAAAATGTTTACTTAAATCCATGTCATAGTACCATCATCACATTACTTCAATCTTTGAAAGCTTAAAACAATTACAAATACTCAGTAGTCCGAAAAATAATCCAATTTTTATCGTCAAGGGATTTCCTCTAATTCCCTTTCTTGAATTAATAATCCGCGCTTATATACCCCAAAGAAGTTTAGCAATCCCTAAATCTCCAACAGCTGACCCACATTAGACTTTCACGTATACATTCATTAACTTAAAGATACTTAGGCTCAATAGTACTGCCATCATAATAAACCCATTAGCTAGTCACATTCCAACTGACCCAATACCAAATCATAGTATTCTTTAATATGCCCAAGTATTTATACCCAACTTTCTTCACATATTTGTAATCCAAAACAAGAAATGCCACCAAGACAAGATTTAGAACCATAGAACAACCATTTAACTAAAACTCAAAATGCCTTTAATATAGGTCGCAAATTTATTACTCTCCCGAAATGTGCTTAGTCCTTTCAAACTTAACGCGCTCACCAATATTGATGATTATAACTTCCATAATATACTCATATCCCATAACACATCATGCTTTTGTTCATACTATCCAATTCCGATGCGCTCGCGTAGATGCACTACAAGTAAACAAAAATCTCCTATCCAGAAATCCTCAATTTGAATCCTCAACTCTTATAACCCAACCGATGCCATAAGGACATTGATCTAAATATTAGCACTACAACCTTGTACCATAACAACTCAATTTAACCCAAGGTTCTCCCCAAATACTAGGTACTATTCAGAAATAAAATAGAAATTTTTACAAACGATAAATACACCCAACAATTGGTATAGCCATCCCATTGTCACCCACCGAAGCTAAATACTCAGATTTCATAAAATAGAATTTTTTTTTTTTTTTGGCAATTAGGAATAGAGAATGTAACAATCTTACTACAACAATCGATCCAAGCACGACATTTCCCTTCTCAAAATAACATCAAAGATCTCATAATAGCAGTATGATTAATTTAGCAGGTAAGTTATATCTACCTTTAAGCACAACATGAGCACATACGACTCCATCAGATATCCTACACTCATCCATAGGAGTAGACACTGACAACACATAAGTCAAAGACTCAGGAGAAATAAATGCAACTAAATGCACAGAAACATAAGAATGCGATGATCCTAAAAAGCACGCGCTCGCTCTCTCGACGCAAAATAATACCTCCTGAAGTTGCTCAATTACCTGATGAGTGTTGATTGATCCCAAATACCCTACTCTGAACCTTTAGGGTTCCCCGCAACATCCCTCTTCTGACCTTGTACAGAACCCGCGTCTCTCCCGGATGGTTGATATCTGCCTCTAGGACAATCTCTCACAAAATGCCCCAACTGACCACAATTCACACATTTTCCTTGTTTCTTCCAACACTTGTCTTCTGAGTGTCCTTCCCTCTGACAATAGCTACAGATCTTCCCATTTCGTGTTCCCTGATTAGCAACTTGATTTCTCACTATTGGTTGCCCCTGAGGTTGCTCTCTGAACCGAGTCTGCATTCCAGTATTACCTCTGTTATCCGGATGTTGCTGTGGTTGAGCTTTGTTTTGACCTCCTTGCTTGCTCGGGTTAACCATTTCAGTCTTCCTCTTGTGTTCCCTGATATCTTGCTCTATCAAGTAGGCACGGTCCACCGCATCCTGAAAAATTTGAATTCTCTGGGCAATAAGTTGAGTCCTAATAGCTGTCTTCAAGCCCCTGATAAATCTCATCGCTTTCTGCTCCTCAGTCTGCACAAGGTAGTCACAATACCTGGTTAATTCTGTGAAGTTAGCCGAGTACTGTGCTACTGTCAACACGCCTTGCTCCAAGCTAAGGAACTCGACCTCCTTTCTATTTTGATCCACCAAAGGAATGAAGTGTTCCCTGAATTTCCTCACAAAAAACTCCCAAGCATAAGGGACAAGAGTAGCATCCCAACTGGTCTTCAGTGCCTTCCACCAATGTTCCGCGGCCCCAACTAGTTTATAAGCCGCGAATCGGACTCTATCCTCGTCCGAACAACCAAAAACGTCATAAATTTTCTCCATTGATTCAATCCACAATTCAGCCTTCTTTACATCAGGCTCACCGTCAAACTCTCTTGGTTTCAATTTCAGAAATTGTTCCAACCCATATCGCGGAGGTGCCACATGCTCCTCCCTCGGCCCTTGGTCATGAATGGCCTTCATGGCCGCCTCAAACATTCCTCGAAACATTGCCCGGTTCTCTTCCCGTAGATCATTTTGATTCTGAGCCCCACTAGAACTTTCACCCGTTCTCCTTCTAGCCATTGTGAATAATTATCTGCATAAAACATCAACCGTTACCCACTCCGAACACAACTACCCTCCTAGGTCATTCTAGTCCACCTATACTTATACTTAGAGCTAAACCATAGCTCTGATACCAACTGTCGCGACCCCGACCCCGCGTGCCCGGAGTACGCGAGCTGGACGTCGACTTAAACAATAAACTCTAAAATAATGAAGATAAAATTTTCCTTTTATACCAAAAGATGATAACACAAAGTTTTGAAATACAACTTGAACAACAAAATATAAACTAGTGTAAGCTCCATAATCTTACACCCAAAATAATAAAATATATAAATTCTAATAACGTCAAGTTTGGTACACTATTCCCAAAAGGTTACACATTTAAGTAATGTAAACCCACCAATGACAACTTGCCCCAAAAGTTCAACCCTCGCGACGTCCTGTCTCGTGATCAGCGAGTGTAATCCTTTCCACCTGGGGGGGGGGGTTAAGGAAAAACAAAGATAAAAGAAAGGGGGTGAGATAAATCTCAATAAGTTACAAATGCAACTACATGACATGCTATGATGCAATAATCAATAATAAATCACATAGCACATAGCAATTATCATTTAAGAGATAGCAGCGGAAATAAACACTTAACAAAGGATATTAGCCAAGGTTTCCCAACTGACAGAACCAAAAAACCAAGATCACTGCGCAGCTCCAACAATCAACCAATCAACATCTTCTTAGTAGCATAAAAGCTGAAGAGAAAACCCCGGTCAGAACCGACCAATCAATCGCTCAAACCCTCTTCATAGTAGCATAATAGCCGAAGAGAAACCCGGTACCGGAACCACGTAACCAAACGATAACTGAGTATACGACACGAAGTCGCAACCCTTATAATAGCTAGACTGTTCCCAAGAAGGGAGCTAGCTCATCTCACATCCAAGGCCAATCTGGAGGAGGGAAATAATGGGGCAAAACAATGGTCAACATTATAATGGACTTGGCTTGCGCCATTATAATATTTCGCATCGCCCAACACAACCACAAATACCAGCTGGACTTTCAAACAATGCCAAGTAATAAATACTAGCTGAAATAAACAACTAATGATTCCAAAGTAGGGAACCATTTCAAATAAATCACCAAAAAGGTGCACCAATCCAACAACACATCAAAAGATGTCCAAACAAATGCAAAATGATACTTGGTCAAATTCCACACATATTTGTTCATAAAGGAACCATTTTAAACACTAGAGTTATCCACAACCCTCACAAACAATTATCTCAAACTTTATCACAACGGACCGATCGTAAACGTTGTGTCTTATAGAACACCTACTGAAAACTCAACACAATCTAAACCTGAATCCCAACCGAATAATACACCTAATCTCGTATACTCTAGAAAATCTTAAAACGATAGTTTACTCGATTAAAACGGAGTCCGGATGAAGAAGTTATGGCCTCCGGAAGATTGAACGAAAAACGGACAATTTGATCAAAGTAGGAAATACCATAAAACGTCACAAGGGGGTAATGACAACCACCTAACACTCATTTACCACTTTTATAACTCTAACACACTCCCTACACGGTTTACATAGGCTTATGGTTGACTTCTTATTATTCCGGGTGCTTACTTTTAAGTTATAAACATTTATGCCTAAAACAGGGGTACTCGGCCGAGCAGTTCTATATGACTCGGCCGAGCAACCTCGGCTCCAAAATTATGACTTTCTGGTATGCTCCGCTCGTCCGAGTCAAGGGACGTGCTCGGCCGAGCACCTCCTAAATTCAGAAAAACGCAGAAGAACCCAGGTAACCAAATCAAACCTAATCTTACCCAAAACTTCACCATTTCTCTAATACTCAAAATCAAGACTTCCAATAAGCATAATAATGCACCAAAACAACTTGTGAACTTGAAATGGACCTAATTAACAACATCTAGCTACCCACAACAAGATTCGAATCCAAACATTCCCAAGAACACCATTTTTGGCCAAAACACTAACAAATCCCAAATAAATTCCAAACTCAACCAAACTTCAAATATAACAACCCAAGCATTATATAAGCATGATATGAACTTTTTAGCATAAAAATGGGGGAAAAGTAACTTACCCGGATTTTATGAAAGGTGATGGAACTCGAAATTTCCTTGCTTCCTACGATCCTATCGACGATCTAAACATGTTTCATGTTAAGAGAAATGAGAGATAATGAGGGGAAGATGATGGAAAGGAAGAGAGAAGGGAGAGGAAAAAGCTTACCTTCTTTTGCTATGGAAGAGAGAGAGTGTGCAGGGAGATTGAGTGTGAAAGAGTGAGGGAGAGGTGAGGGAGAAGAGAGGGAGTAGGGAGATTATGAATTATTTTCAAAAACTTACACTTAGACCCCCTCCTCCACTAACTACACAAACTCTAATACTCCCCACTAACCACTAAGACCAAATAATACTACACCAGCACAAATGCCCCAAATAAATGCTAGGAATAAATTATAATGAAACATAAAGTGCACACATAAATTATTAAATAAATAAATAATTTAAATAAATAATTGGGCAATAATTAAATAATTAATTAATTATTACTAATAAAATAGAGACGGGTTTTTTGGGTCGTGACAGTCACTGTCGTCCTTTGCTTTTGCTTTGTGGCAGGAAGTTGTTGGATCACTACCTGACATTGTCCTTTTAGTTGTTGGAAAAGTACAACGGTAACTTTTCAAAAAGCGAGACAAACCGACATTCCAAGAATAACTGAAACATGACTTGAAGTTTAAGGACAAGTCACCAGTCATTCATTTACGGTTGAAAAGCGAATGTTTGTCTTCAAAGAGTAAATGACAGCAATAACTTCTTCAATATCTTGGTCGGCGGTTCCACCAGATGCATGTGCGGTTTCATGAATGAACTTGAAGTGCGGTTTCATCAAAGACATAAACTGCGTTTTGATGAAGGACTTAAGGCACCATGCTGGCGGTTTGAAGACGGCGGCTTGAGGGACACTAAGCCGCTAAGGATAAACCGAACATAACTCAGCCTAACTACTAAACATCTAGAAATGGACTTGTCTAAAAATTGAAGTATAACTTCATTACATGTAAACCTAAAGGCCACAAAAAGACACGTGGAATGGGTCAATCAAATCAGGTGGGTGTACTAACAATGAATCCTAACAGAAGAGATGGGAGATACTTATTCAGATTTGGGAAATAAAGACAAGGGACTGAAAATAAACTTCAGTATCTTTATTGCTTCAAACTTTGCTCAAGAACACCTTTGATATTTTACTCAAAATCTGAGTATAATGATGTATTTGAACTACAAATTTGCTAGAGTTTAGTTACAATAATTTTTGGATCTTTTATAAGGATGAAAATGCCTCTTTAAATAGGCAATGGGGCTAAAAGGGGTGTCTTTTCCCGGATTCAACACCAAAAGGCACTTCTGGGACACAATGCTTCAGAACAGGTACAGAAGAGGTCCGGGCGGGTATTGCTTTGGGTCCAGGCGGACCAAGTCATCAAAATGGCAAATTTCCACAAGGTCCGGCCGTGTATTTAATTGGGTCCGACCGGATTAAGGATAGGTCCGACCGGATATGCATTGAGGTCCGGCCGGACCATTGCTCTTGGCACGGTCGGGCGTTGAAAATGGCGCGGCCGTGCTAATTCTGACTTTTGCTGTTGGAAGTCGACATGAATGGCACGGTCGTGCTGTTATACAAGCACGGCCGTGCTAACCAAAAATCTGATTTTCCACTCCTTTTTCTTCCCAATTTATTCCATCTTCAACCCCTTTTCTCCGGTTCACTATATGAGTCATATTTTGACCCAAAAACCTATTTCAACCACATAATAACACCAAACATCATATCCTCATAAAAGATTGTTAGGCCTAAATGATAGGCTTAGTAATAAATACCGCAAGTGCACGGGTTATTGATTGTATAGAAAGGTGCAAGTATGGGTTGATCCCACGAGGACAGAGTTTACTTTGGAAAATGTTTGTTTTAAAATAAAATTAGTAAAAAGAATTGATTGGGGGTAAAATTGTTTGTCACTAACTAGAAATAAATTTTAAATACTCTAAATTTAGGATTAAAAACTTCTTATATTGAAAGAATTCCTGGGATTGGGACTCAAACATTCATGTGTTCATAAGTTAATCATGCTCTTTATAGATTAAAAGATTCATTTTAAAACAAGGATGGTACGCTATATTGTGTCAACTTCTTATCCAAGACTTAAAACACACGTATTTTAATACTAACACGGCCTTTTTCTCGATGGTTCCGTTCATTATTAAAAACCCATTAAGTTCATGAAAAATCCACGTACTTCCACTCAAGGACATCCCTAGGCCATTAATCTACTCTCGTGATTTATAGAAACCCAGCCACTTCATATGGTTCTGTTAACCGAGATTCACCGCTAGGTCCTGCTTTCAATTAACTGGGATTCATACGAATCATGGGCGTCATTATGGTCGTAGGCGTTTTAAGTATAATATAAAGAGATTGTTTTAAGATGAAAAGAAGTAAAGTGAGAATGAATTAGAGCAATGAACAAATTAAGTTGAGTATCCAATCCCAAGAAAAAGGAAGATTACTCACTAGAAATTGCTATAACATAATATGAATAAGACATATATTAATAAGAAGAGATGAGAGATACATATTCAGATTTGGGAAATAAAGATAAGGGACTGAAAATAAACTTCACTATCTTTATTGCTTCAAACTTTGCTCAAGAACACCTTTGATATTTTACTCAAAATCTGAGTATAATGATGTGTTTGAACTACAAATTTGCTAGAGTTTAGTTACAATAATTTCTGGATATTTTCTAAACCTGAAAGTGCCTCTTTAAATAGGCAATGGGGATAAAAGGGGTGTCTTTTCCTGGATTCAACACCAAAAGGCACTTCTGGGACACAAAGCTTCAGAACAGGTGCAGAAGAGGTCCGGGCGGGTATTGCTTTGGGTCCGGGCGGACCAAGTCTTCAAAATGGAAAATTTCCACAAGGTCCGGCCAGGTGATTAATTGGGTCCGACCGGATTAAGGATAGATCCGACCGGGTATGCATTGAGGTCCGGCCAAATTAAGGATAGGTCCGACCGGGTTTGTATTGAGGTCCGGCCGGACCATTGCTCTTGGCGCGGTCGAGCATTGAAAATGGCGCGGCCGTGCTAAATCTGACTTTTGTTGTTGGAAGTTGACCTGAATGGCATGGTCGTGTTGTTATACAAGCACAGCCATGCTAACAAAAAAATATGATTTTCCACAAATATGATTTTCCACTCCTTTTTCTTCCCAATTTGTTCCATCTTCAACCACTTTCCATCAAGCCCATGGGAAAAAACAAATATAAAGCAAATATAAAGCAAGATTTGATAAATAATAGTTAGAAAAATGGAATTCATTAATCAACATGTTTTGTAATTCCATTTGAGCTCATTTTTCAATAATTCTTTCTAATTTCGTTAATAATAAACGCAATAGTTGTATCTCATCAATGGTCACATTTTAAATGGGAGAATTCCACTAGTTGAGTGAAGTTGGGACCTTTCTTGATTGTCCTTGGCGCATGCTCAGGTTACATTTCAGAAACAGCTTTTGAATCATTGTCAGCATTTGCCACTAAGCAGAGCAGTCCATCCTCAGAGTCAGCATCGCTGTTTTCTTCAGCAACCATTCAGTATGTCTTAGTGTGCAGGGTTGCTTTTCCTCATGTACTCAAATTTTGGAGTAGGGCATTTTGAAACGAAATGTCCTGGCATTCTGCAGTTGTGGCAGACCAAGTCATCTTTCTTTGAGTCACTGTTGAGAGAGAATAGGAGGTTTGCATTAGGATCCACCAGGTTTGGAGAACTTTCTGCATTTGATCTGAGGTTTGAGCAGGCGCAGGAACATGTGAATAGTTAGCCATTGCCCAAGATTTTGAAGCCATATTGAATCGCCTCCGGTTCACTATATGAGCCATATTTTGACCCGAAAACCTGTTTCAACCACAAAATAACGCCAAACATCATATCCTAAACGATGTAAATGAAGATAAAAAATGACTAAATATACTAAATAAAGCTAGGAATTGAGATAAAAGGTAGGTAAAATATATTATAAATGACTATAAGATAGTCGTTTACACGTGCGCATCCCACCCCATAGGCAGGAGGCGCGCGCTTCTGGTCGTCAATTATAGATTCTCTCCAAGAATCGTTCCCTTGCTCAAATTACATGATTTTGCTCGGGAATTCCCTCTTTGTGACTCTATTTTGGCACCAAAAACATTATCTTTTCACCTATAAATACCTTTCCATTCCACCTTAGAAAAGGGACCCAACTTCTCTTCTCTACAAAAACTATACGCAAGTTCTTACACATGATCTTCAAGTTAAACTTTAAAGTATTCATCTCCTTTCCAAGTCAAGGTATAACATTTTCTCTTTGACTTTTATGTCTTTTTAATGTATGCAATCCCCATCAAATGGGACATAACCAAATGATCACTTCAACATATTTATTCTCTTTTAATTCCCCATTTTCTCATGATGTAATTGTTAGCATATGTTTATATTAATAAAAAAGGACATTTTTATCATTAGAACACCAAAAGTAGCAAGACCGGCTTTAGCCGGGCGGAGTGGGTATTTAAGTACTTCCGACTCCATAACCTAACCCCCGAACCCATCTCTCCCGAATCTCTGGTTTTGTATATAATATTAGGCTATATTAGGTTTTTCTTATGTTCCTTTAAAAGCATAGGTGGCGACTCTAATTTTTATTTTTTTGGGCATTCTGGCGGGAAAAGGTGGGAAGCGTGCGCCTCTGACCCCAACCACCAGAATCGCCCGCACTGCATCATGTCCTTCAATTCCATGTTTCTGTTCAAACAATCACTGCAGGGGGAAAATTTATTGTTTAGGGTCAAGGCAATCCCTTGAACCCATGAGATTTGCATGTTTTACCCAGATCCGGGCGCCTCTACCCTTCATCACCTAAAGCGCGCGCATCTCACTCTTATTTCCAAATGCGCGCGCTTCTGGATATTTTCCTAGGAACAGAACAGTGCACATAACAGAATGATTGACAGTGTGTGGGCACCGGGCCTGCACATAACCACTTTTATTCTCTATTTATTTTATCAGTCACACGGGTGATTCGAAAGTTTTAAATATGTAATTATTTGTTTTTCTTTTGTTTAAAAAAAATATATGATTTTGTCACTTGGCTTGACCTCACACTACATGCACAAACTCCTATGAATTGCACACTATCGAGTCGCACAAAGTCCATAACCCCAAACTCGTCGAGGCCCATCCTAGGAAGTTTCTCGCTCCACTCGACCTTGACTCTTCCGAAGCGGTAAACCTCAGCCCGTGGGTAGTTCACGACTACATGTCGGGGGTAACCTTAAGCCTCTCTTTAGCCGAGTACAAGCCAACACATTCTAGTTAGGGTCTAACACTCCGTGACCAAGTCGGTTTTCATGTATCGAGATTTCCCTAAACTAATTTCATCAAAACATACGTGTCGTTTCCAAAAGAAACACGTTGCTATGGGAGAAAATAAAACTCTGTCCCCGCATGTATGCTTTGTGACATCGGCAACCATTAGGACGAAGCAATAATTCCTCGCGACGAAAGGAGCATCAACAAGAACTACGGTGACCAGAGCCTCTACACTGGAAGAACGTAGGCAACCTTCGGGTCCGGTCTCATACAAGAAAGAAGATATGTTTAGCCCTAGTGCGTTATGATGATTGGCCTTCCCCTAGAACTTATCAAGCCATCTTTATACGATTCATTTGCCAATGAGTTAATCACCTCAAGATTGAATAACTTTATTAGAATTGGTGTCACTTTGCATTCCTTATAGAGTCTAGGGGCTTCTTATCTTTCAGCGATGCTCCCAGTTTCTCGCAATCAAATTGGGGTTTTCCTTCTCTTCTCTCTTAATGACTTACTTGCCTTCGTGGGTCATTCAAAAAATATATAAATACATGAAATCAATACTAGGGGCTACTTCCCTAGTCGAGTCAATGTCACTCATCATTAGTGACAAAAGTTCTCCACCGCAAAATCACATGTCTTATCTCCTCCGCTAGAGTCCATGCACATTTCCTCATTAATCGAGTCAACATGAAGACGCAATAGAGATGCCTGCTAGATTGAAAACCTGAAAGGGCGGTCTAGGCAAAAATAGGGTGCGTCATAAAAAAATGAATGAGAAAGAGAGAGAGAAGGGAAAGAGAAATGAACATCCCCGGCCTCTAAAAGAAGACAACTATACAAGTTCTAGATTGAATTTCGCAGCAAGTCAATTCCCCACCAATTCAACTTTGGAATTGCAAAAGGCTCAACATAAAATGGCACGATCAAAGGTCGTTTAGGGTTATTGGCATAAGAGATATTTTTCTTGCAATGTGCATTTTTGGGCTCATGTGAAAGATGGCCCGTCTGAGAATGAGCTCATGATTGATATGTCATCAAAAAGTTAAAAAAAGGGGTGAGAGGTTACATGAATGGCCTTCAATGCACCAATTGGTTTGGATCAAAAATGGCAAAAACGTGTGACTCAGTTTTTGAGCTTCTTCAAGCATGTGCCCCTAAAGTATGTCGAAAGGCTTCCTGAGAATGGAGTATCTCTTGCCATATCCTCTTATGTTTGTTCCCCCACATGAGTACGAGTCTCTTTATTTGCTCTAAAAATGATGACACCCTAAGGCCTATGTGACTCATGAACGTGAGCTTATTTTTCTTCATTTGATAGTTAATGAGCCTTAGAAGCTACGCTCAGGAAAGATGTGTGAGACTATTCTCAAAGTCTCTTAAAGGGAATGTCTAGAAGCCTTCTTGTCATGTGTGCTCGTGCCTATTCCCCCAATCATGGATAGATCTTTCTTGCTCTACTTACAGTCGATGATGGCACTCTAGGGGCTAGACTCGAGTTTGAAAGGCTCCCTCAGCAAAAATGTAATTCACTTCACCTCCCCCAACGATAGCCCTAGCGAAGTCACATGCAATATTTGAAGCTTCCTCTATAAATTTGGCACCGAAAGTCTTTTTAAGGGGCTTCGACAATGTTTTGGACAATGATGCGTGAGCAATGCAATGTGGGGAGTGGTCCAAGCTTAAAGGGTCTCTTAGTACTTCATGTCTAAGGTCTTTTGGTTTGAAAGGATGGCTCCGGTGTTATGAATGAATTTGATGATTCTTTTTATGTTGTGACTTACGACGAGTTTTCGAAGGAAGTCTTAGGTAAAAGGAAAAAGATTCAATATGCTAAACTCACTAAAACAGGGTTATAGTGGGGACCAATCACAATATTTCTGCAATTCAGCACCCCCTCCTCTAAGATCAAAAGCACAAGCTACATCCGCACGAGTTGCATCCGAAGATCCGTTATTAGTTCAACCCAAGAAGACTCAAGAAAGCATACCCATTTGGGACCTTATCACGCCAAGACCTTATCATCCGCAACCTCGACGACACCACAATCTCTCCCAAGACATTTTCTGAAGACCTGATTACACTTGGAACTTTCGCCATTTGGGTACCGACCATAATAAGGCCATTCATCTCCAAGAAAGAGTAAGAGGGAGATCACTTTCAAGTGTTCTACCAAACAGTGCATCCGCTCTGAATATAATTCCAAGCCGATTCCAAGACATTTTTGGGGCTTTACATCGAAAGGTCTTCACATTCCACCATGTTGAAGCTCGCAAACAATAAGTACATGATCGATAGGTCTTCACATTCCACCATCTTGAAGCTCGCAAACAATAAGTACATGACATTTTAGGCTATGTGAGTCACTCAAAGTTTGACATCAAAGGTGTTCTAGGGGCTTTACGATCAACAACCCCTTGGTATCTCGGCATCAAAAGTCTTTTGAAGCCCCATAATCAACAAATCTCTGGGGGCTGGACATCACGCTTCGTTGGGCACAACACCTACAACAGAATTCAAGAGAGGCAATCCAGACTTCGTCTGAACATGATTTGATCTTGGGTTGGTTTTACAAACACAAGATAGTTAAAATGGTTCACCCAACCTAAAAAAATAAAATACTTTTTCTCGCAAGCGTATATATTCTTTTTCTTCTAATCTAAAAAAAAATATATATGACAAAAAGAGTTGGTGTATATTCCCTGGGCATGTTATTTGGCACGTTGTTTGACAATGTTTGTTATCACTTTTTCTTTTATATAAAGAGATTTTTTCGATTATTATTTGTTGTTTCATGTTTTGTTATAATAATATCCGTCCCTAGTACTTATGAAGAACTTGTATAAGTTTAATTCGATGATCATATGATGATCATGTGTATAGGATACAAGTTAAACTTATGGGTACGTGTTGGGGAACACATACTGGACATGACCCAAATATGAGGTTTATGTCATGGTCATAATGTCATAATTAAACCTAGAATCCTCGACCTGAGATTATTGCGATCTTCCACAAAATGGAGATCATGTTTGACATATTCAAACATCACTCTTAACCAAGTGGTTATAAAGGCTATGATTGGCATGATCGAAGCTATGTAGGGAAGTGAAATAAGTTAAGATGGGATTTGTCCCTCTTTATGAGAGATTTCAAGCTTGGGCCCCTCGATGAATAGTTTTGATGAAATGCATGGCCGTGCTCAAATGAATTGATGTGATCAATGTCATTGGTGTTATCAAAGTATTTGGGATCAAGAAAAGTATTGGGCATTGTAATATGACCATTGACCATGGCTTACACTCAGTGACATTGTGGACAAACGGATTGTGATATGTTCTATGAAGAATTAACGAATTGTGATAAAGTTGTATCATTTGGGTAGTCATGATGGCCTGCTAGGGTCCGCTCATGATTTATGAGGACAAAATGTGTTTGGACTGATTGCCAACTTGATATAATCCTATGGGGTCACACACAATAGAACGAATTGTTAAAAGGGCAAAAGGCAGAATTTTGGTCTGGCACGATCGTGCCACCGTGCCGATTATAAGGCACGACCATGCCAATAATCGGCAGAAGGCAAGGCACTGGTGACCCTATTGGCATGATCGTGCCAGTGCTGCCTTGACCAAAAATTCACTGCTTAATTTGGGTGACGGGATTTAGGTTTCCTAGGTCCTTAAGGGTTAAGGACTAGGAACTATATAAACATCTTTTCACCAGCCATTAAGCATATGAAACATAGTTGCTTGGAAAACAATATTCTTGATCAAGATTGAGAATCAAAGATCAAGAAATCATAAATTCTTATAGCCCTTTTTAGATCTAGCAGTCAAGATCAAGAAAGAATTCTTGATATTCGTTCGCGTGTGGATATTCATAGAGGGTGATTGCTTAACCATCTTCTTGTTCGTGTTCCTGCGTTCGTGATCCAAAGAAGCGCGAAGAACAAAGATTAAAGATCAAAAAATTTTAAAGCTCCATCACGGGTAGTATTCTAAATTCAACTCCATATTAATTTAATCATCTTGAGCGGATCTAGGCTTTTGGGTTTTATTCCGCTACGCATGATTGTGCAAAACCCAACACTTTCTTTGTCTCCTTACTTGTGTAAAAAGTATGTGTTTTATTTTGCTTTGCTCTAAGCTTCTTCCCCAGCATCCTCCACCGTCCTTGATCTACACTCATCTGATTCCTTTCAAGGGATACGTAGGAAGCCTTTGGCACGACCAACCCATCATCAAGAAGTGATCATGCCTCCATCAAAAGCAAAAGCAACTCATCAACATCCAAAGCATGGACATTCTTCATCAAAGCCACAACATCAGAAATCCATCCCAAATCCAGCGGCTGATAAATGGCTATTTTATAGTCATTTAAGGTCTAAATATATGTCTTTTTAGAGTCAATTTAGTATTAATGAGTCTCATATTGCATTATTTCACTTTACTTTTACGGATATAATGTGCGTGGTGTAGTATGGGTTTTGTGGACAGAAAACAGGTACTATTTGGAGCTATTTTGAGCTAAAGGGAGTAAAGGAAGGAAAGACGGGAGCAAAACATTTAAAAAGGAGAAATCAGATGCAGAAGTCAAAGATCCGACCGGACCCATCTATAAGACCCGGCCGGACCTCACCAATACAAGAACAAATTTCCAGAAGACAAAGATCCGACCGGGGCAAGGAGGAAATCCGGTCGGACCAACTGGATCCGGTCGGACCATTATGAAGACCCGCCCGGATCTTGACGCCTGTTCTGAAAGAGTGTTTCCCAACAGACACTCCTCTTGGTGGATGTATCCGGGAACAGACACTCAAATCAGTCCTAGGGCCTATATAAGAAGGCTACAACAGCCTTAGAAAAGAGAGAGATATTTTTAGAGATTGATTGTAAAGTTATTATAGTGAAATTCTAAGTATACATTATCATTTCCAGAATTTTGAGTGAATTTGAGAGAGGATTCCTAAGCAATAAAGAAGTATTCTTCCATCATTAAGTTCTCCAATCTGAATAAGTATTCTCTTCTCTATCTTAATCCTTTATTCTTATTCTTGATGTTTTATTTAATGGCTAGTGAGTAATCCCCCTCTTTCTTGGGGTTGGATACTCATTGTGTTCATATGTTCATCATAATTTTATGTTCTCTAAATTCATTTCTCTTCATCTTTAACAATTTTACTATATCAATCTAAAACGCCTATAACCACGATGACGTCCTTGGTTATATGAACTCCAGTTAATCGAGAGAAGGACCTAGCGGTGAATCTCGATTAGCGGACCCATATAGTCAAAACTAAGTTCATTACTCACGAGAGTAGTGTAATGGCTTAGGGATGCTCCTTGAGTGGAAAGTGTGCCGATTTTCATAAGAAAACCTAATGGATTCTTACTAATTATGGTCAGCTAGAGATAAGCCGGAATGCCCGTTTGTGACAGGGCGGGGGAAAAACATAAACGGATTTCTCAAAGAGTTAGGACATAATTAGTATGAGAATACAAACACTACTTGCTTGATCGTGAGAAGTAGTGTAGGCTAAGCATACCATCCTTGTATAAAAATGAACCCTTAATCTAAAAGAGAGCATAAATGAATGATGAATATATGAATACTTGAGTCCCAATCCCGGGAATTCCTTTAAAATAAGAGTTTTTCCTACATAAATAGCTTTTACTATCATTTCTATTTTAAGTGACAAACAAATTTTCCTACCCCCAATCATTTTATTTTCTTTACTTTTATCCAAAGCAAAAAAATATTTTTAGAATTAAGTTGTCTCCGTGGGATCGACCCGTATTTGCACATACTATACTATTAATAACCCGTGCACTTGCGGTTTAAACGTAACAAGTTTTTGGCGCCGTTGCCGGGGACAACGGTTAAATTTAAAAAAAAAAAAAAGAGTTTTTGCTTTTCAATTTTCTGTTTTTATTCTTTTTATTTTTATTTATTTCATCATCTTTTTTTTCAAAGTATTTTTCTTTGAATTCTTCTTTAAAGTATTTTTTCCAAAGTTTATGAAAAGAGTCCGGAGAGGTGACAATTACGTTGAATACAATCCGGAACCTGAGAGATACCTTAGAGAAAGACTTAGAAGTTTGAGAGAAACTTTAGAGAAAGAAATGGTGAGAGAAAACAACGAAGACGGGCAAAATTCGGGCGATGCCCCACCACCTAAGACCTTACGGGAGTTTGTTAACCCAAGCACCCCGGGTTCTAGGACGCCCATAGTAGTACCAAATGCCGACGCAATCACATTTGAGATAAAGCCACAACTTCTCCATATGGTTATGAACAACCAATTTGGTGGCTCGGCACTTGAAGATCCGCACCTCCATGTCCAAACTTTCTTGGAGTATTGTGATACTACAAGGATTGTTGGAGTCACACCCGAGGCAATACGGATGCGCCTATTCCCATTCTCATTAAGGGATAAGGCGAAACAATGGTTGAACTCGGTCCCACACAACTCTTTAACAACATGGGACCAAGTTCAAGAGGCTTTCCTTGGACGTTTCTTCCCTCCTTCAAAAACCGCTCAAATCCGGACCAAGATCACTAATTTTAGTCAAAATGGAGATGAGTCGCTTTATGATGCTTGGGAGCGTTTCAAAGAACTCCTAAGGATGTGCCCACACCACGGGCTTGAAAAGTGGTTGATAGTGCACACCTTCTACAACGGTCTCACATTCAAGACAAGAGAGACCATAGATGCTGCTGCGGGAGGAGCACTCATGAATAAGGGAGTGGACGAGGCATATGACTTGATCGAGAGCATTGCCCTGAACCACTACCAATGGTCCAATGAAAGGGACCAACCGCAAGTATCAGCAGGTAAGTATAATGTTGATGTCGTCACTCTTCTATCTTCAAAATTTGATACTCTTTTCAAAAAGATAGATAGCTTGAATACAAATTCCGTGGCTAACATTAATGTTTTATGTGAACTATGTGGGTCAAACTCACATAGTAGCGAAAGTTGTGATTTACTTGACACTACTTCTAGTGAGCAAGTTAATTTTGTTTCTAATGGACAACGAGGGGGTATGTATTCAAACACATACAATCCCGAATGGAAAAATCACCCCAACTTGTCCTATAGAAATAACAATGTTTTAAACCCACAACCTTCCTCACAACCACCGGGATTTGTACCCAAGAATTTCAACAATAATGCTTTCCCTCCCCCTAAATCTAAATTAGATCTTCTTATGGATTATATGATTGAAAATAATAAGAACCAAGAGAAAATCAATAATGAATTTAGGGAAAATTTTAAAATTTTGAATGCTAGGTTTGATAACTTAGCTGCTCATAACAAAATGTTAGAGAGCCAGCAAGCTCAACAGGCCAACCTGCCGCAAAGACCACAAGGGAGTCTTCCCGGTCAACCTCAAAGGCCTAGCGAGCATGCAAATGTAATAGTTTCAATAAATAAAGAAGAGGAAAATGAAAGTCCAACCCCACCAAAAGTTGAGACTGAAAATGAGACTAGTTACAATAGATATTTTGAACCACCGATACCGTACCCAAAAAGATTAATAAAGAAAGGGGTTGATGAACAACATGCCGAATTTTTGGAAACATTAAAATCAATGAATATTAGAGTTCCTTATTCTGATGACCAGAAAGAAATACCTTCTTATGCAAAGCCTTTGAAGGAAATGATTTTTAAAAAGAAGTCTTTAGAGGAATTTGAAAATTTCACTTTGGCGGAAGATGTTAGTGCCATTTTACAAAAGAAACTTCCGCCTAAACTCAAAGATCCCGGCACTTTTTCCATCCCCTGTAGTATCGGTAGGATCAATATGGATAATGCTATGCTTGATTTAGGGGCTAGCGTTAGTATAATGCCTTTTTCGGTTAGTCAGGGATTAGGTGTGGGGGAACTCCAACCCACCACCATATCTCTGCAGTTGGCAGACCGATCCATTCAATACCCGATAGGTATTATGGAAAACTTGCCGTGTCGAATAGGGAGCCTAATCATCCCTGTCGACTTTGTGATCCTCGAGATTGAGGAGGATCAAGATATCCCAGTCATCTTGGGAAGGCCTTTCCTTGCAACTGCGGGAGCCATAATTGATGTGAAAAAGGGTACTCTTACTTTAAATGTTGGAGATCAAAAAGAGGAATTTTGGAGGAGTACCCCAACCATTGAAGACTCTTGTCAAAAAATTGATATTTTAAAAGAAAATCATAAGGAAATTAATGTCATAAAATCTATGGATTCCAAAAGGGATCATATAGATGAATTCAAAGCTTATGAAAATTATTTGAAAGAAATAAAGGAAGCAAGGGAAAGTACCAAGAATTTAGACTGGAAGAGGGTGCTACATGATGAAAATGATGGAGATGACATCATAGAAAAACCAAAGAAAGTAGCACCACAGAAAATAACGGGATTACGAGCTTGCAAAGATTTTCATAAATTAATCCCGTCAAAGAATGGATGGCGCATATGTACTGATCATAGGGCCCTAAACAATCCACCGGAGAAGAAGTGGCGTATTGTCAAAGACAATAGGCCATCTCGATACCGTACAATGGCCATTCCAATTAACAAAAAGGCGTCGAGCTAAAGACGTTAAACAAGCATCATCGGGTGGTAACCGATGGATTATTTTGTTTTATTTTATTTTTATTATTATTATTATTGTTATTATGTTCTGTTTTTCTAACATTTTGTAGGTAAAAAAAAAAAAAAAAAAAAAAAAAAAAAAAAAAAAAGAGGAAGAATTTTCGAAGATCCGATCGGGTCAACAATATAATCCGACCGGATCATCTAGATCCGACCGGGCCAAGCTGAAGCACCCGACCGGATCCAGCAACTCTGGAGATTCCAGAGAAAATTATCCGTCCGGGTCTGAAAAATAATCCGACCGGACCATAATAAATCCGACCGGATCCCCAGAGCGACCCGCCCGGATCAGTCGCATAGAAGGACATACCGATTCAACAAAAGGTCGGGTCTTTTCCAATTTTTCTTATCTTCTTCATCTCAGCTTCTTCTTTCTCAAAACCTCTCCAAGAGCCGCGACCACCCACTTCAAAACCATAGAATCCGACCAAATTCACCATTTTCTTCATCTATAAATCCTTCCCCAACTCTCAAATCACCCCACAAACATTCATTCCACCATCAATTTATCCCAAATATCAAAAATCCAAAACCCTAAGTTCTTGACCCAAAAATTTCAAATCCGGGTTAAGTTGCAATTGAAGTTCAAGATACATACTTTTGAGGATTCGGGAGCTACTTTTGATCAGAGAGGGAGAATTCAAGTCCAATTTTTGAATTTTCTTCAATCGGGTAACAAAATTTTTCACTTTCTCTCACTAAAAGTTCATTTGAAGTTCATCATTAGTTACCTTTTTGGTTATTTGTGATAATTTCTGCTGGGTTTAGTTTCTGATTATTAAAGGGATTGAATTGTGAGTGATTAAAATGGAAGGAAGAAAGGGTGGAAATAAGGGCAAGGGAATTATGGAAGGGTCTAGCACACAACCCTCTAAGAAAAGTAAAACATCTTCCTCACATGTTAATGTCAAAATAGATACTATGGGGATAGTTTTTGCGAGAACTTCAGAAAGAACAAAATTTGGATGGTTGTCGGGTAGAGATATCAAACCCACTCAGTTTCCAAGCTATGATGCAATGTTGACTCTGGGAATTTATGACAACATTATGGGATTGCACCAACAACAGAATTCGGGTCATTTTACCGGGTTAGGGGCCTATACGTTTAGGAAATTAACCTTAGAATTCTTGAGTACGGTAAAGAAAGTTTCGAGGAGGGTAGTTGATGGAGAAGCAGGTCTAGAGGGTGAGAGCATAGAGTTGCAATTCCGTTTCATGAACACTCCCTTCACCCTAGATTTAGAAGAGATAAATGAAATTCTAGGGTGGCCTAACCAAAATTCTGTCACCAATGAGTATCCCCTACACTTCAACCCGGATGTCTTTTGGGAGCAATTAACTGGGGAACCCCGTTTTATCACCAAAAGAGCTAAAGCCTCACAGATAATCCACCCGGTCCTCCATTATATCCATCGGATGTATTCTTGTGCTATCTTTGCAAAAGAGGAAAAAGGGGCTATGAACAAATCCGAGTTGTTTTTACTTTGGGCTTTCGTGACGGGGTATACTAGAGTGAATATCGGGAGATGGGTGATAGAAAGGATTGAGGAGCAAATCTCCCAAGAAACGGGAGATATTCATGTGGGTGGAATCATAACTCTCTTTGCGGCATACCATCATTTTCAGGCCACGGAGGAGAATATGAAAGATTGGATTAAGGTAGATGGGTCATCCTCCTTGAACTTAGCAGCTTTGAGGGGTTGTAGTATGATTTCGGGTAACTTGGGTGGCCATTATGCTTTCTATGTGGGAAGGAATAGAATCCCCTACATCAACATGCCCAACCCAAACCTCCCCATTGTCATCCTCAACCAACCACAAACTTGGACCTTCCCGCTAAACCTGGGACAAAATGAGGAAGTGGAGGAAGAAGAAGAGGAGCAAGCCCAAAACCACCCTTTCAACCAAATGCCTCCTGATTTCTATCAGCAATTCAACAACTTGGTGATCAACCAAAACCAACTCCTTCAACAGAACAATCAAATTCTGAACCAACTTGGACAATTCTCCCAAAACTTTAACCAATTCCAAGCCAACATGGATGGACGGGTTGGTAACATAGAGGGTCGAGTCGGTCACTTAGAGGGAAGGGTTAATCAGATCTTTGATTACGGAGTTGATCATTGGGGCTTTCCACCTCCACCACCACCATTTCAGTGATAAGTTATTTGTTCCCCCGTCCCCATTTTTACTTTCTTGTCCAATTTTTACTTTCATGAAAACATTGGGGACAATGTTTAGTTCAAGTGTGGGGGGAGGATTTTAATAAAATTATTATAATAAAATTATTATATCCGTTTTTCTTTTTCTTTGCATTTAGTTAGCTTGTTGCTTGCATTTAGTTAAGTATTCATCAAAAAAAAAAAAAAATAAATAAAAAAAAATAAAAAAAATTGCCAATGCTCCCATTGATGAGAATGTTATCTATACTTACAATTTGCCTAAGTAAAATTATTTCCTCTTAAACTTTACTTTTTGAGAGATTTGTCACAAAGAACTTAGGATCATATTGGATTGTAAATGAAAAATTTTCAAAATTTATATAGACTTTTAAATATTCTTGAATAGAAGCATTACATTATTAATGAAATTGTGGATATTAAGTTTGAATACATTACACTTGTGAAAAGTTATAAAACATCCTTGTATATACATTTCAAAAACTTTTACTTCTACTCTTTTCCAAAGATTTACTACATTGTTATGATCTTTAAGAATCACGAAGCTTTCCATTTCCACTTTTAAGACTTAATAACATAAATCAATCTTCTTGTATATCATCCACTCGAATATCCAAATGAATTTATCATTATAGAGTGTGATGATTTACAAAGAACTCAATTGCCACTTCTAAAACTTAATGAAATTAAATTTTCCACTACCTTCATCCGCCTTATTTTTTGTGATTCAAGGAGCATAACAAAATCTGAATATCTTTGAAAAAGAATAAAATCATGAGTTTAAGAAATGTATTCCCAAGCATAAAAAACCCTATTCACAAAGCACTCAAAGAGTGAACTTAAATTCTATTTCATACTTGAAATCCACAAGTTCATTTAGTTATTCCTATATGCTCTTGTTCAATAGTATTTATTCATGTTATATTAACATCCAAAATTCTTTATTTACTTTCCAATATCCTCTTATGTTCTTTCTCACAAGTTTCTTGGGACGGAAAATTTAAAAGGAAATGATTTTGTAAAGGCAATACAATATAACAAATATTCTGAGGGAGCATTGAAACCTTCTTTGATTTTTCAAAAATTTTATGTCATTTGTCACTCTCTCTTCTTCAAAATTGTAAGCTTGCTCGAGGACAAGCAAGGTTTTAGTGTGGGGGAGTTGATAAATGGCTATTTTATAGTCATTTAAGGTCTAAATATATGTCTTTTTAGAGTCAATTTAGTATTAATGAGTCTCATATTGCATTATTTCACTTTACTTTTACGGATATAATGTGCGTGGTGTAGTATGGGTTTTGTGGACAGAAAACAGGTACTATTTGGAGCTATTTTGAGCTAAAGGGAGTAAAGGAAGGAAAGACGGGAGCAAAACATTTAAAAAGGAGAAATCAGATGCAGAAGTCAAAGATCCGACCGGACCCATCTATAAGACCCGGCCGGACCTCACCAATACAAGAACAAATTTCCAGAAGACAAAGATCCGACCGGGGCAAGGAGGAAATCCGGTCGGACCAACTGGATCCGGTCGGACCATTATGAAGACCCGCCCGGATCTTGACGCCTGTTCTGAAAGAGTGTTTCCCAACAGACACTCCTCTTGGTGGATGTATCCGGGAACAGACACTCAAATCAGTCCTAGGGCCTATATAAGAAGGCTACAACAGCCTTAGAAAAGAGAGAGATATTTTTAGAGATTGATTGTAAAGTTATTATAGTGAAATTCTAAGTATACATTATCATTTCCAGAATTTTGAGTGAATTTGAGAGAGGATTCCTAAGCAATAAAGAAGTATTCTTCCATCATTAAGTTCTCCAATCTGAATAAGTATTCTCTTCTCTATCTTAATCCTTTATTCTTATTCTTGATGTTTTATTTAATGGCTAGTGAGTAATCCCCCTCTTTCTTGGGGTTGGATACTCATTGTGTTCATATGTTCATCATAATTTTATGTTCTCTAAATTCATTTCTCTTCATCTTTAACAATTTTACTATATCAATCTAAAACGCCTATAACCACGATGACGTCCTTGGTTATATGAACTCCAGTTAATCGAGAGAAGGACCTAGCGGTGAATCTCGATTAGCGGACCCATATAGTCAAAACTAAGTTCATTACTCACGAGAGTAGTGTAATGGCTTAGGGATGCTCCTTGAGTGGAAAGTGTGCCGATTTTCATAAGAAAACCTAATGGATTCTTACTAATTATGGTCAGCTAGAGATAAGCCGGAATGCCCGTTTGTGACAGGGCGGGGGAAAAACATAAACGGATTTCTCAAAGAGTTAGGACATAATTAGTATGAGAATACAAACACTACTTGCTTGATCGTGAGAAGTAGTGTAGGCTAAGCATACCATCCTTGTATAAAAATGAACCCTTAATCTAAAAGAGAGCATAAATGAATGATGAATATATGAATACTTGAGTCCCAATCCCGGGAATTCCTTTAAAATAAGAGTTTTTCCTACATAAATAGCTTTTACTATCATTTCTATTTTAAGTGACAAACAAATTTTCCTACCCCCAATCATTTTATTTTCTTTACTTTTATCCAAAGCAAAAAAATATTTTTAGAATTAAGTTGTCTCCGTGGGATCGACCCGTATTTGCACATACTATACTATTAATAACCCGTGCACTTGCGGTTTAAACGTAACAGCGGCCATGGTAAGTGAAGGTATGAAAACCATTCATTAACGCTTTGTACAAATCACATCACACCACAAACATAATTTAACACTTCACACATTTTCTCGCACAAGCACGTATACTTGCAGACCACACACGTAATAGGTACCACAGCAAATGCGGCTCCGAACAGCATAGCAAATGCGGCTCCGAACAACCTATAACAAATGTGGCTTCAAACAGCAAAAAAGCAAGTGCGGCTTCAAACAGCAAAACAGCAAGTGCGGCTTCATATAGCAAACAGAAAATACGGCTCCAAACAGCAATTTGGTCCATGGTGAACCACTAAAATCAACACCTCTTCATCATCAAGATTCGCTCACACAAGGAGCGCACTTCTATCCTTTATAATTTCAAATTCCTGCTTTTATCGAGTCCTTGCTTTCTTTTCTTTCCTTTTCTTTGTGATGTCCTCAGCGGTTGTCTTTCTTTCGTCGACGCGTTTTGCTTTGCAATCCATATCGCCGAGGGGCTCTGTAGACACCCCACCTTAGACCTCTTACCCCGATTGCATACATAGTATTTTTATTTTAACTTGTTTTTGTTAGTTTCTGTTACTTCCGTTAAGTTCCTGACTGACTCCGTTAAGTCTGGGGGCTAAATTGAAAAACAGTTCTAACTTTCTAGTCCATTCTATCAAAAAAGCCATTTTAGAGTCGGGTGCCTCCGTTAGCTAAAGCCAGACACGTGCGCATCGCGCCCCATAGGCTGGAGGCGCGCGCTTCTGGGCGTCAGTTACAGATTCTCTCCAAGAATCCCTCCCTTGCTCAAATTACATGATTTTGCTCGGGAATTCCCTCTTTGTGACTCTGTTTTGGCACCAAAAACATTCTCTTTTCACCTATAAATACCTCTCCATTCCACCTTAGAAAAGGGACCCAACTTCTCTTCTCTAAAAAAACTATACACAAGTTCTTACACATGATCTTGAAGTTAAACTTTGAAGTCTTCATCTCCTTTCCAAGTCAAGGTACAACATTTTCTCTTTATTTCTTATTTGACTTTTATGGCTTTTTAATGTATGCAATCTCCATCAAATGGGAGATAACCAAATGATCACTTCATTACATTGAAGTTGGTTAAAGGTCATCTCCCTACATCTTTATTCTCTTTTAATTCCCCATTTTCTCATGATGTAATTGTTAGCACAAGTTTATATTAATAAAAGAAGGACATTTTTAGCATTAGAACACCAAAACTAGCAAGACCGGCTTTAGCCGGGTGTAAGTACCCCAATCTGAAATTGACCTACTTTAGAGGAATTCTTGGTACCATTTAGGGATAAAACCAATAGGCCAGGACCTCACTAGGATAAACCTGATATTTCAGGACTGAACTAGAATTAAACTTGAAAAAATCCAGAAGCTCGCCAAGTCGAGTCGTACGGATGGTTTTGGCACATGAGGTCCCTAGCCGTACGGCTACTTTGGGCACCCTCAGCCTCTATAAATTGAACCCCATGCTGATCATTTCAGGGGGGGGAGAAATAACATAAGAAAGATTACTCTGTCGAAATCACTCCAGTAGTGTGAGAGAAGAGTGAAACAAAGAGTGAAAGAGGGAAAGGAAGATTGGCTAAACCAAAATAGGTAAAGCCACCTTCTCCCCCCCCCTCCCTTCTCTTCATCTATAACTCTATTTTCCCTTTAATCTTTGTTTAAGTTTATGTTAATCTTTATATTACTTGCAAGACTTGTCCATTCAAGCAACTTTACATTACTTGTAAGACTTGTCCATTCAAGCAACTTTACATTTATGCAAGACTTGTCCATTCAAGCAAATATACATATATTACTCTATATTTCTCTTGTCCAAGCCATGGGAAGATCCAAGGTTCCCTCCATGCCTTGTGTGGAAGAGGTTCAAACCTTGATGATCATGGCTTGTTGATTGTCATTTACATTCTTGTCTAGTTAAAATGATGCTTTTGTTGGCAATAATGATCATTTGGATGATAAAGCTTCTATCTTTATCATCCAACATTGATCTAGCTCTAAAGTCCCCTTTGGAGTTACAAAGATTCAATCTTTATGTGTTAATTTGATTCCTTAAAGGTTAATAAGTCATAAAAATGCCATCTTGGGGATAAAGTTTCAATCTTTAATCACCAAATGGTCAATTTTGGCCCAAAAGGCATGTTCATCAACTTTTCTCAATTTTCTCCAAGGATTGCTTATGATCACACCCAAATACTTGTTTTGGGGACTAAGTGTCACGCCCCGGAAAATCTTAAAATCCTTAAACATAAAATTTACATAATATACATCTCCAAAATGCTAAATACCAAACCGGGCGTGTGAATTCTACTATAAACCAATACCAACGAACAATACCTCAACGAGATTATAACTCGGAGACTAGAAACAAACGCGGAAGAAAGAACAACTGTTAATATATAAATTCCCAAAGGACAACACTATATACATAACCCTGGACGACCACGACCTTTCAACCATATACAAAGAGGCTCTAAAGAGAAACTACCCCAAAGGCGATCAACCTCCTCAGAAGACTCCCGATACAACGGACCTCAAACGATACCACTTGCTTTCCTGGGGGGGGTAAGGAAAAACAATTTAAACAAGAACCGGGGTGAGATAAAATCTCAGTAAGTTACTAAATGCATCTACATGGCATAATATCATGCAAATCAATTATATAACGGAGCAAGTAAATCATATAACAACAAATGAGAAAGCTCCCTATCGCCAACCGTCCCATACCAGTTGGAAATAACGACTAACTCATCATGCAGCACATAAGACTGAAATAAACACGTTACAAAGGATACTGAGCCAAGGTTTCACCAAACCAATAGAACAATCGCTGCGCAGCTTCAACCAATCAACCAATCAAACCATCTTCATAGTAGCATAATAGCTGAAGATCACAACCCCGGTACCGGAACCATAACAATGTAACATGTCACAAAGGACAGGGGAGATGACACAAAGTCAAAACCCAAAACGTCTAGCTAGAACACTCACCAAAGGGAGCTAGCTCATCCCAACCAAGGCCAATCTGGAAGAGGAAAGAAGGACCAATGGGCGATACTATACTGGACTTGGCTCGTGCCATTATAACATTATCCATTGCCTGACTCGAACACAAATAACCAGCTGGACTTTCAAATAAATGCTAGGTAATAAATACTAGCTCGATAAACAACCAAAGATTCCAAAGTAGGGAACCATACCAAATAATCAACATAAAGATGCAACGGTTACTCATGAAGAGTTTAACAACAACGATAACAAGAGTTTCTCATGAAGAGCACAACAACGATAAACGGAATTTCTCATAAAGAGCACAACAACGATAAACGGAATTGCTCATAAAGAGCACAACAATGATAAATGGAATTGCTCATAAGGAGCACAACAACAATGATTATTCAAACACGATAATTCCATAATAAGGAACCATACCAGATACATTCCAAAGATGATACCCACAAGTTACTCATAAGGAACACAACCCAACGGTCGCTCACAAATAGTACAACGACTATAACCCAAAATTATCCTAAACGTTTACTCATAAAGATGTACTAGGGCTATGAACTCAACTATCTCTTTACACCTAGAATTCCAAATAGGAATTCCGAATAAATACCCTTAAGGCAAATCAAATCCACAGTTACCCAATCACTATACCACGCTTTACATCCATTCATAAACGGACCAATTCTTAATACCCCAAACGAACCCAAAAGATTACACTTATTCACACATGATCACAACGGACCAAACCCAACACTTTGGTATTCCCTAATACCCTCTAGGTATTATAAGATATCACTTAGAATCTAGACCAAGTCTGATCCCAAAATCAATCCGATCGAAATAATCCTGAATACATTACAAGATGCCCAAACACTCTCAAACAATACTTAGGCTAATTCCGCAACACAATTGTTCACAAGGGACCATGCCGATTAATCATCAAAAGATAAACCAAGTCAACAACACATCAACAGATGTTCCAACGTCCCCAAATAATAACTAGGTAAATATTATATCACATTTACTCACCAAGGAACTATTCCCAATTATTATAGTTTCTACGATATCCAATTAAGTCAACAAGAAGAAGACTCGAAGTCTATACCATGATTTCATCTTATCCTTAACCCAAAACAAGAGAAGGAAACATTCTGGACCCAAGCATAGAATCTTACCAAATAATCATCATAGAAATTAACCGATCAATCTACGCATCATAAAGATGTCCCATCCATTCCAAACAACACTTAGTGAAATTCCACGTCACAACTCATCTATTCACAAAGGAATTCACCTGGGTTCATGAAGAATTTCTTACCCATTTCAACCCAAACCAAAATCAATGCTTCTAGTAAGTATACCAATGTACTAGAACAACATATAAACCTATAAATGGCCTATATATCACTATCTAAACAATCCAAGCCAAGATATGAATCACAAACTAAAATCTCATAAAATGGATAAAATGCAAATAAATTCTAAATCAAACCAAGAAGCCATATATCACAACTAGATCATCAAATGAGCTAGAGATGAACAATTTTAGCATAAATGGGGGAAAAGCAACTTACCCGGATTTTATCAAAGTTGACGGAATTCGAATTTTCTTTGCTCTACACGATCCTATCGACGATCTAAACATTTTTCATAAAATGAGAAATGAGAAATAATGGGATGAAGATGACTAAAAACAAGAGAGAAGGAGGAGAGAAACTTACCTTTTCCCATAGAGGAGAGAGAGAGAAAAAGAGTGTGTGTGTGTGTGTGCAGGAGAGAGTGAGGGAGAAGGTGAGGGAGAGGGAGGGAGTAAGATGATAAAATAAAAGGTTTCACTTAGGTCCCTCTACAATCACCTAGAACAATTAAACCCATTTTTCCCCACTATCAACTAAGACTCACTAACTCCACACTAACACAAATGATCAAGTAAAATTGCTAGTCATAAAAATATTACGAAATATAAAAATGCACACATAAATATTTAAATAAATAATAAATGAGCAAATAAACAAATAAATAAATATTTACTACTGAGAAATAGAGGCGGGTTTTCGGGTCGTTACAATCTACCCTCCTTAAAAAGAATTCGCCCGCGAATTCACTCATCAAAATTCACAACACGCGGTCATAATGAAGCGACAAGATATCGATTCTCATATAGCATTCATAACCCCAAATCAAGTACCTATTAAAGATTTCAGACATCGATTCCATGACTCAAATAAACCCACATATATTGAACACATACATATCTCAAGCATATTCATATCAAACATCTTAAAGTTAACTTCCTCTTTCATCCCGAATTTCACATTCTCAAGACTATCACTTGTTCACCAATTCTGAGACATAACTGATTTGATCCTAACTAGCATTACGCTCACCATCAACCCTTAAATCATCAACATCCATAAGTTTTACTTTTCCGGTTCATCCGTACGCATTGACGATCTAGACATCATCCCAAGTAATCATACTACTACCCGAACAAATAAGAGAAGGAATAGGGCTAACGATTATTGTCACCCAATGACTCAATGATATACTCAAAATTTACCGTCATCAACTATCCGATCAAATGAGATTCCACTACCACACTTACTTCCTCATGAGATAAAACATAATACAGTCATGATCTTTGAATTTCTCAAACTACTTGCATTACCTCATACTTAGTTTTCTAAGGAAATATATCCATCAACTTTTGATAGTCTGTCATCAACGCTTCAACTTGGTCCCAAAATAGAATAAAATATATAATCCGCTAAGGCAATATCAACAAAATCACCACCAATCCCAAGTCATAGATATTTCCATTTATTAAGCGTTACTCCTCGAAACATATACAAATACTTTTTTCTCCCAAAATCGTTGCGTACCTCCATCTCTATTTGGAAGCATCACTAGAGGTCATGGATTTATCAATTTTCACTATAATGGAAAACTTAACATATCTCCCAAGAAAATATAACACGGATCACACCTTTTAAGATAACAGTGATACCAGCCCAAACCACGAAACTACATTAATACCGAAATTATTATCATTACATTACTCCAATCCTTGAAAGTTTAAAACAGTTCCAAGTACTCAGCAGTCCGCAAAACAATCCAAATTTTATCTTCAAAAGATTTCCTCTAACTCCCATTTAAGTTAATAATCCGTGCTTATATACCCAAATGAATTTTAACAAATTCTAAATCTTCAATGGCTAACCCAATTTAGTCTTTCACGTATACATTTATTAACCCAATATTACTCATGCCCAACAGTATTGCCAACATGATAATCCAATTAGCGAATAACATTTCAACTGACCAAATGCAAAATCATAGCATCCTTTAATATGCCCCAAGCCTTCAAAACTCGCACCCTCAATCTTCAAACCAACTAACCCCAATGGAACCACACTATTAGCGCCAATCCTATACTTGATATACCACAAGAGAAGGAACACTCGACGTCAATATCACGACTTATAACTCAACCAACTTCTACCTTAACCTCATCTTTCAAGAAAACTTAATTTCTAAACCGCTCAAAATCATAACACCCTAGTATTGAAACCTATTCAATATCAGAGTTCTTATTCTCCTTCAAGTTCTAAAACCATTGCTCTGATACCAACTGTCACGCCCCGGAAAATCCTAAAATCCTTAAACATAAAATTTACAAAATATACATCTCCAAAATGCTAAATACCAAACCGGGCGCGTGAATTCTACTATAAACCAATACCAACACACAATACCTCAACGAGATTATAACTCGGAGACTAGAAACAAACGCGGAAGCAAGAAAAACTGTTAATATATAAATTCCCAAATGACAACAGTATATACATAACCCTGGACGACCATGACCTTTCAACCATATACAAAGAGGCTCTGAAGAGCAACTACCCCAAAGGCGATCAACCTCCTCAGAAGACTCCTGATACAACGGACCTCAAACGATACCACTTGCTTTCCTGGGGGGGGGGGTTAAGGAAAAAAAATTGAAACAAGAAACGGGGTGAGATAAAATCTCAGTAAGTTACTAAATGCATCTACATGGCATAATATCATGCAAATCAATTATATAACTGAGCAAGTAAATCATATAACAACAAATGAGAAAGTTCCCTATCGCCAACCATCTCATACCAGTTGGAAATAACAACTAACTCATCATGCAGCACATAAGACTAAAATAAACACGTTACAAAGGATACTGAGCCAAGGTTTCACCAAACCAATAGAACAATCGCTGCTCAGCTTCAACCAATCAACCAATCAAACCATCTTCATAGTAGCATAATAGCTGAAGATCACAACCCCGGTATCGGAACCATAACAATGTAACATGTCACAAAGGACAGGGGAGATGACACAAAGTCAAAACCCAAAACGTCTAGCTAGAATACTCACCAAAGGGAGCTAGCTCATCCCAACCAAGGCCAATCTGAAAGAGGAAAGAAGGACCAATGGGCGATGCTATACTGGACTTGTCTCGTGCCATTATAACATTATCCATTGCCTGACTCGAATACAAATAACCAGCTGGACTTTCAAATAAATGCTAGGTAATAAATACTAGCTCGATAAACAACTAAAGATTCCAAAATAGGGAACCATGCCAAATATCACCATAAAGATGCAACGGTTACTCATGAAGAGTTTAACAACAACGATAACAAGAGTTTCTCATGAAGAGCACAACAACGATAAACGGAATTTCTCATAAAGAGCACAACAACGATAAACGGAATTGCTCATAAAGAGCACAACAACGATAAACGGAATTGCTCATAAGGAGCCCAACAACAATGATTATTCAAACACGATAATTCCATAATAAGGAACCATACCAGATACATTCCAAAGATGATACCCACAAGTTACTCATAAGGAACACAACCCAACGGTCGCTCACAAATAGTACAACGACTATAACCCAAAATTATCCTAAACGTTACTCATAAAGATGTACTAGGGCTATGAACTCAACTACCTCTTTACACCTAGAATTCCAAATAGGAATTCCGAATAAATACCCTTAAGGCAAATCAAACCCACAGTTACCCAATCACTATACCACGCTTTACATCCATTCATAAACGGACCAATTTTTAATACCCCAACGAATCCAAAAGATTACACTTATTCACACATGATCACAACGGACCAAACCCAACACTTTGGTATTCCCTAATACCCTCTAGGTATTATAAGCTATCACGTAGAATCTAGACCAAGTCTGATCCCAAAATCAATCCGATCGAAATAATCCTGAATACATTACAAGATGCCCAAACACTCTCAAACAATACTTAGGCTAATTCTGCAACACAATTGTTTACAACGGACCATGCCAATTAATCATCAAAAGATAAACCAAGTCAACAACACATCAACAGATGTTCCAACGTCCCCAAATAATAACTAGGTAAATATTATATCACATTTACTCACCAAGGAACTATTCCCAATTATTATAGTTTCTACGATATCCAATTAAGTCAACAAGAAGAAGACTCGAAGTGTCACGACCCGAAATATAGACTCTATTTTATTAGTAATTAAATGATTTTTATTTAATTGTTTGCTTATTTATTTATTTAAATTATTATTCATTTAAATATTATGTGTGCATTACATATTTCATAATAATTATGCCTAGCATTTTATTTGGGTCATTTGTGCCAGTGTAGAAATATTGGGTCTTAGTTGTTAGTGAGAAGTATTGAGTTGGGTAGTTTAAGAGGAGGGGGTCTTTGTGTAAGTTTTTAAATTATCCCTACTCCTTCCCTCACCTCCTTCTCCCTCTTACACTCCACCCCATTCTCCATTCCCAGCCAACTCTCCCTCTCTCTCTAGCTTTTGGGTAAGTTTCTTCCTCCTTACTTTTCTCTTCATTTCCTTCATCTTCTTCTAGTTATTTCTCATTTCTTAAAGCATGAACTTTGTTTAGATCGTCGTTAGGATCGCGTAGAACCAAAAAGAATTGAATTCCATCAACTTTGAGATTTATCAAGTAAGTTACTTTTCCCTCATTTTGATGCTAAAATGTTCATATCATGTTTAGATAATGCTTGATGTGTTATATTTGAAGTTTGGTTGAGTTTAGAATTTATTTTGAATTTATTTGAGTTTTTGGTTAAAAATGGTGAATTGATGAATGTTGGGTTTGATTCTGGTTTTGGGTTGATAAATGGTGTATTTGGATTCCATTCTAGTTATAAGTGGTTTTGTACATTTTAGAACTTGTAGAAGGAGTTGATTTGAGTATTTGGTGTTTTGGGAGAATTTGGTTCGAAATTTGTGAAACCCAGCTCTGTTTTCCTCCCAGCCCACAGACCAGGCGCCGCCCGCCTTGACCCGAGCGCCCGCCTGCCCCTTGTTTTCCAGCGACCCAAACTTACTGGCCAAACAAGCGCCCGCCCGCCCAGGCCAGGCGCCCGCCGCCCTACCGCCTGCTTGGAAAATTGCCCTTATGCTTGTTTAAACTAAATGGCTTAACTAGTTTAGGTTTAATCCTTCTAATTAACTTAAGATAACACCGTGGAACACTTTATTGTGTGGATTCGATTCTTTTGTGAATAAATATGATGTGAAATTTATTTAAGTACCGTTTTGGTAATGTTGGGCATCTTTGATGTGCGGTTTGGATTGGTTTACCTTTGTGGTAATTTAATTGGAATGGTTCCCTACTTTGGAACCTTAAGTTGTTTATTTATGCTAAATTATTATTACTTAGCATTTATTTGGAAGCCCAGCTGGCATATTTGTTGCATCGGGCGATGGGAAGGATTATAATGGCAAAGCCAAGTCTATTATAATGTTGACCATTGTTTTGCCCCCTTCTTTACCCCTTTTCCAGATTGGCCTTGGAAAGGATAAGTTAGCGTTCCTCTGTGAATGTATCTAGCTACCGGGCATGACTTTGTGTCATGGTCCTTGTCCTTTGTGACACTTTATGGTTATTGGTTCCGGTACCGGGGTTTTTCTCTTCGGCTTTCATGCTATTATGAAGATGATGATTTGTTGATTATTGAAGCTGCGCAGCGATCCTTTATTTGGATGTTCCGGTTTGGAAAACCTTGGCTATATCCTTTGTTATGTGTTTATTTCCGCTGCTATCTGTTAAGTGATAAATGCTATGTGCTATGTGATATTTATTATTACTTATCGCTTCGTGCATCTTAACATGTCATGTAGTTGCATTAGTAACTAATGAGATTTATCTCACCCCGTTTATTTCCATCTTTGTTTTTCCTTAACCCCCCCCCAGGTGCTAAGGATTTAGTCTCGCTGATCACGAGAAAGAGGACGTCGAGTGTGGATCCGTTCTTTTGGGGAAGGTTGTTATAGGTTGGTTTACATTATGTAAATGTGTAACCATTTTGGGGATATTTGTACCAAACATTGACGTCATTAGGATTTGTATATTTATCGTTTGTTGGGCGTAAACTTGTGGAAGTTTATGTTAGTTGTAATTGGTTATTTTTAAACTTGGATTTGTAAACATTGGATCATTACCTTTTGGTATCAAATGGAATTTTTAACTTCAGTATTTCAGTTTTGGTTTTAAAGTCGACGTCCAGCTCGCGGTCCCGGGCCCGCGGGGTCCGTGGTCGCGACAGTTGGTATCAGAGCTATGGCATTAGCTCTAAGTATAAGTATAGGTGGATTAGTATGACCTAGGTGGGTAGTAGTGTGCGGAGTGATTAACGGTTGATGTCTTATGCAGGTAATTACTCACAATGTCTAGAAGAAGAAACAGAGGAGGTACTAGTGGAGCACCGAATCAGAATGATACAAGGGAAGAAGCACGTGCTATGTTTCAAGGCATGTTCGAGGCGGCCATGAAGGCCATACATGATCAAGGTCCGAGGGTAGAACAAGCACCACCCCGTTATGGATTGGAGCAATTTCTGAAGTTGAAACCAGTTGAATTCAATGGGGAGCCCGATATAAGGAAGGCTGAGTGTGGATTGAGTCGATGGAGAAGATTTATGATGTATTTGGGTGTTCGGATGAGGACAAGGTCCGATTCGCAGCTTATAAACTTGTAGGAGCCGCCGAGCATTGGTGGAAAGGTATTAAAGCTACTTGGGATGATACTCACACGGTGTATGCGTGGGAGTTGTTTGTGCGCAAATTCAAGGATCATTTCATTCCGGTTGTTGATTAAAACCGAAAGGAGATCGAGCTACTCAACCTAGAACAAGGTGTGTTGTCTATAGCACAATACTCGGCTAAGTTCATAGAATTAGCCCGGTATTGCGACTATTTGGTGAGGACCGAGGAACAAAAGGCTATGAGATTCATTCGGGGATTGAAGACCTCCATCCGTACTCAACTTATTTCTCAACGGATTGTGAGATTCCAAGATGCGGTGGACCGAGCCTATTTGATAGAGCAAGATATTGGGGAGCATAAAAGGAAGACGAGGTGGCTAACCCGAGTAAGCAAGGAGCTCAAGGCAAGCCACAACACCGTTCCGACACTCGAGGTAAACTTTGGGGGACAATCTCAGTTCTGAGGGCAACCGATCCCAAGGAACCCAGGCACCACTTCCGGGAACCAAGGGAGCCAAATTAGGAAGCCTTGTACCTTTTGTCAGAAGGTAGGCCATTCGGAGGATAGGTGTTGGAAAAAGCAAGGCAAGTGTATCAATTGTGGTGAAATGGGTCACTTTGCGAGAGAGTGCACGAAGTACCGAGGTCAAGCATCCGGGTCAGGAGTTGGTACTAATCTGGGTCAGAAAAGGGATGCCGCAGGGAAGCCCAAAGTTCAAGGAAGGTTTATGCCATGAACCAACAACAAGCTACCGATGATCCATCCGTTATTGGAGGTATTGTTTCTGTGTCTAATGTGAGCGCACGAGCGTTAGTAGATCCAGGATCATCTCATTCATACATTTCTGTGCAATTTACTGCCATGTTAAATGCTGCATTCGAGTATTTACCATAAGTGCTGAGGTGTCGACCCCTATAGGAGAATGCTTGATTTCTGATCGAGTCTTTCGTGCTTGTGACGTGTTATCTGTGGTCGAGTCCTTTGTGCGGATTTGGTGGTTCTTCCTATCCAAGACTTTGATGTCATATTGGGTATGGATTGGTTGAGCAAGTTTCATGCTTCGGTTAATTGCCGTAAGAAAACTGTTACTTTTTCTATTCCCGATGTGCCTAAATTTGTGTTTGAGGCTAGTCCTCTGAGTAGAAAGGTTCGCTTAATTTCTTTTATGAAAGCGAGAAATTATTGCATAGTGGTTGTGAAGGGTATTTGGCTAGTGTTCTTGATACTAGGAACAATCCCCTAGTTTTGATAGTGTTCGGGTAGTTCGGGAATTTCCCGATGTTTTCTCTACCGAGTATGATATGCCTCCCGATCGTGAGATTGAGTTTTGTATAGACCTTTTGCCGGGTACGGCTCCAATTTCGAAAGCACCATATAGGTTAGGCCCCCGCAGAGTTGAAGGAATTAAAGGTTCAGTTGCAAGAGTTGCTTGATCGAGGGTTTATCCGCCCTAGTGTTTCCCCGTGGGGAGCACCGGTTTTATTTGTGCGGAAGAAAGATGGTTCGTTAAGATTGTGTATCGATTACCGGAAGTTGAATCAGGTTACGGTGAAGAATAAGTATCCTCTACCGCACATCGATGATTTATTTGATCAGCTTCAAGGGTCCGTGGTTTTCTCTAAACTTGATTTGAGGAGTGGGTACCATCAGTTGTGAAGGTTCGATCGGAGGATATTCCGAAGACTGCCTTTCGCACTCGGTATGGTCATTATGAATTCTTGGTATGCCGTTTGGGTGACTAATGCGCCGGCCGTATTTATGGATTTGATGAACCGAGTTTTCCATCCTTATCTTGATTCGTTTCGTGGTAGTCTTCATCGACGACATTCTTGTTTATT
The DNA here is from genome assembly GCA_026119855.1 of Campanula takesimana. Taxonomy (NCBI): domain Eukaryota; kingdom Viridiplantae; phylum Streptophyta; class Magnoliopsida; order Asterales; family Campanulaceae; genus Campanula; species Campanula takesimana. Next base: position 787,464 of record JAOWBW010000296.1, on the reverse strand, counting down.
CGAAATCTCGAGAGGAGCACGAGAAACATTTGAGGACAGTTTTATCCGTTCTTGCTAGGGAGAAATTATTTGCGAAGTTCAGTAAATGCGAGTTTTGGCTCGAGAAGGTGTCATTTTTGGGTCATGTTATTTCGAAAGATGGGATTTCAGTGGATCCTTCGAAGATAGAGGCATAGTGGATTGGAAGAGACCCGAGTCAATGACAGAGATTCGTAGTTTTCTGGGTTTAGCCGGTTATTACCAAAGATTTATTGAGAGGGTTTTCGAGGATTGCTACTCCGATGACTCAGTTGACCCGGAAGAATGTTCCGTTTGTGTGGACCGAGAAATGTGACAGAGTTTCGAGGAATTGAAGAAGAGGTTGACTACCGCACGATCTTGACTTTGCCTAATGGGAGCGATGGCTTAGTAATTTATAGTGATGCTTCGAAAGAGGGTTTGGGTTGTGTGTTGATGCAGAATGGGAAAGTAATTGCGTATGCTTGAGGAAGTGACCCCTAGTGAACAGAATTTACCCGACTCATGATATGGAGTTAGCGGCTATTGTATTTGCGTTGCACAAATGGAAGCACTATCTTTATGGGGCGAAGTTTGAAATCTTTACGGATCACAAGAGTTTGAAGTACTATTCTCTCAAAGGAATTGAATAACCGACAGCGTCGATGGATGGAATTATTGAAGGATTATGATTGTACGATTTCTTATCATCCGGGAAGGCGAATGTGGTAGCCGATGCGATTAGTAGAAAATCTTATGTGGCTTCGATGATGGTCCGTGAATGGAAAATGCTTGAGGATGTTCGAGATTGGTCTCCTCGTGAATCGAGACATGGGGCTATTTTTGTGAATATTAGGGTGTCTCCGACCCTAATTCAGAGAATAAAGGAAGCTCAGAAAGAAGATCCCGAGTTGGTGAAAATAATGAGTAAAATTGAAGGAAAAGAACTTCGAGGATTTTTCTTTGAGTTCGAGTGGAGTGTTGACTTTCCGTGGTCGTTTGTGTGTTCCGGATGTTGATGGAAATTAAACAGAGAGAGTTCTTGATGAGGGTCACAATTGAGGTATACTATTCATCCGGGCAGTACGAAGATGTATCAGGATTTGAAGCAACAATTTTGGTGGATTAATATGAAAAGGGAAATGGCCGAGTACGTTTAAGGTGTTTAACTTGTCAGCAGGTCAAAGCCGAGCATCAGAGACCCGCGGGATTACTTCAGCCGTTAGAGATTCCCGAGTGGAAATGGGATCATGTCTATGGATTTCGTTACGGGACTGCCTCGTACCCGAAGGAAGTATGACAGTGTTGGGTAATAGTGGATAGATTGACCAAGAGTGCCCATTTCTTGCCCATTGACATCAGATATTCGATGGAGAAGTTTGCGACCCTTTATATCGATGATATTGTGAGATTGCATGGGGTTCCGGTTAGCATTGTGTCAGATCGAGACCCGAGGTTTACTTCTAGATTCTGGAAGGCGTTTCAGGAAGCTTTGGGTACAGATTTGCGTTTTAGTACAGCTTATCATCCTCAGACCGACGGTCAATCCGAGAGGACTATTCAGATTCTTGAGGATATGTTGCGAGCTTGTGCGATAGACTTTTCTGATTCTTGGGATTCGCACCTACCGTTAGTGGAGTTCTCTTACAACAACAGTTATCAGGCTAGTATCGAGATGGCATCGTTTGAGGCTTTGTATGAAGGAAATGTAGATCGCCTATGTTGTTGATGAGGTTGGTGAAGCGAAGATCGTGGGTATTGATTTGCTTCGGGATTCAGTTGAAAGGGTTAGAGTTATCCGGGATAGATTGAAGACAGCCCAGAGTCGACATAAGAGCTACGCAGACAAACCGAAGGCGAGAGACCCTTAGTTTCCAGGTTTATGATTTGGTATTCTTGAAGGTGTCTCCGAAGGTGGTTATTCGTAGGGTTTGGGAAGAAGGGTAAATTAGCTCACGAGGTTTATTGGTCCGTTGAGATTTTGGGAAAGGTTTGGACTTTTAGCGTATCGTCTTGCATTACGTCATCCTTAGACCGGTTGCCACAACGTCTTTCACGTTTCTATGCTTCGGAAGTACGTTCATGATCCGTCTCACGTGTACCGAGGATACCGGAAGATATTGAGCCCGATATGTCTTATGAGGAACGACCGGTTCGGATCTTAGATTCCAAAGTTCAAGAGTTGAGGAGCAAAGTATTTCTTTGGTTCGAGTCCTTTGGAGGAATCATAACATCGAAGAGTCGACGTGGGAGCTCCGAGGTGAGATCGAGAGGAAATTTCCGTGGCTTTTTGTTTAAGGTGAGTCTCGTTAAAATTCGGGTCGATTTTCTTTAAGGGGGAGTGAATGTCACGACCCGAAATATAGGCTCTATTTTTATTAGTAATTAAAATGATTTTTATTTAATATTGTTTTCTTATTTATTTATTTAAATTATTATCATTTAATTATGTGTGCATTACATATTTCATAATAATTATGCCTAGCATTTTATTTGGGTCATTTGTGCCAGTGTAGAAATATTGGGTCTTAGTTGTTAGTGAGAAGTATTGAGTTGGGTATTTTAGAGGAGGGGGTCTTTGTGTAAGTTTTTGAAATTATCCTACTCCTTCCCTCACCTCCTTCTCCCTCTTACACTCACCCCATTCTCCATTCCCAGCCAACTCTCCCTCTCTCTCTAGCTTTTAGGTAAGTTTCTTCCTCCTTACTTCTCTCTTCATTTCCTTCATCTTCTTCTAGTTATTTCTCATTTCTTAAAGCATGAACTTTGTTTATATCATCGTTAGGATCGCGTAGAACCAAAAGAAAATGAATTCCGTCAACTTTGAGATTTATCAAGTAAGTTACTTTTCCCTCATTTTGATGCTAAAATGTTCATATCATGTTTAGATAATGCTTGATGTGTTTATTTGAAGTTTGGTTGAGTTTAGAATTTATTTTGAATTTATTGTGAGTTTTTGGTTAAAAATGGTGAATTGATGATGTTGGGTTTGATTCTTGGTTTTGGTTGATAAATGGTTGTATTTGGATTCCCATTCTAGTTATAAGTGTTTTGGTACATTTTAGAATCTTGTAGAAGGAGTTGATTTTGAGTATTTGGTGGTTTTGGGAGTAATTTGGTTCGAAATTTGTGAAACCCAGCTCTGATTTTCCCTCCCAGCCCCGCAGACAGGCGCCCGCCCGCCTTGACCCGAGCGCCGCCTCTGCCCTTTGTTTTCCAGCGACCCAAACCTACTGTCCAAACAAGCGCCGCTCCGTCCCAGGCCAGGCGCCGCCCGCCGCCTGCTTGGAAATTGCCCTTTTGCTTGTTTAAACTAAATGGCTTAACTAGTTTAGGTTTAATCCTTCTAATTAACTTAAGATAACACCGTGGAACACTTATTGTGTGGATTCGATTCTTTTGTGAATAAATATGATGTGAAATTTATTTAAGTACGCGTTTTGGTAATGTTGGGCATCTTTGATGTGCGGTTTGGATTGGTTTACCTTTGTGGTAATTTAATTGGAAGGTTCCCTACTTTGGAACCTTAAGTTGTTTATTTATGCTAAATTATTATTACTTAGCATTTATTTGGAAGCCCAGCTGGCATATTTGTTGCATCGGGCGATGGGAAGGATTATATGGCAAAGCCAAAGTCCATTATAATGTTGACATTTTTTTGCCCCCTCTTTACCCCTTTTCCAGATTGGCCTTGGAAAGGATAAGTTAGCGTTCCCTTGTGAATTATCTAGCTACCGGGCATGACTTGTGTCATGGTCCTTGTCATTTGTGACACTTTATGGTTATTGTGTTCCGGTACGGGGTTTCTCTTCGGCTTTCATGCTATTATGAAGATGATGATTTGTTGATTATTGAAGCTGTGCAGCGATCCTTTATTGGATGTCCCCGGTTTGGAAAACCTTGGCTATATCCTTTGTTATGTGTTATTTCCGTTGCTATCTGTTAGTGATAAATGCTATGTGCTATGTGATATTTATTATTACTTATGGCTTCGTGCATCTTAGCATGTCATGTAGTTGCATTAGTAACTTATTGAGATTTATCTCACCCCGTTTATTTCCATCTTT